>WNWK01002354.1:177500-213920 GCA_009830355.1 Cherax destructor
TTATGAAGCTGCTAGTCAGCGAAGTACTGCACTGAAAAGGCTCTTATTGAGCGAACATTGGATCGATAAAGCTCTTAGCGAAACATTGTATTGATAAAGCATTGGATTCATAAAGCTCTTAGTGAGCGAAACATTGGATTGAAAAAGTTCTTAGTGAGCTAAACATTGCATCGATAAAGCTCTTAGTGAGCGAAACAATGGATTGATAAAGCTCTTAATGAGCGAAACATTGTATTATTAAAACTCCTGGTGAGCGAAACCTATCGTAATAATTGTTTAGTAACCATGCGTGTGTGATCCATGTGAAACTATGCTGGTATACAGTTCCAGGATACATGACACTGTACCTGCCTACCTGGAGTCTACCTGGAGGGAGTTCCGGGGGTTAACCCCCCTCCCCGCTGCCCGGTCCATGACCAGACCTCACGGTGGATCATGACTTGATCAACCAGGCTGTTACTGCTGGCCGCACGCAGTCCAAAGTACGAACCACAGCCCAGCTGGTCAGGTACTGACTTTGCAACTGTCCAGATCCTTCTTGAAGACAGCCAGGGGTCTATTGGGTAATCCCCCTTATGTATGCTAGGAGGCAGTTAAACTGTCTTGGACCCCTGACACTTATTGTGTTATCTCCTAGTGTACTCACTAGGAGATAACACAATATAAAAAGTTAATATACATTATAATTGCAATATATATACATGTGACCATTGTGTCCCATTCAGGGGTGGCAATAGGATATACATCACTGCAATCACAACCTTGGGACCCCCAGTCTGAAGTGTGTGTGTGTGTACTCACCTAGTTGCACTCACCCCTGCTTTTCATTGGAGGGATAAACATGGGAAAGACAGGTAACAAAAGATCTTGCGGTCTATATCGTGGTTACCTATTGAGAGAAATTTAATTAATTATGGCAGTCATCAGTTCTGTCTAGACGGGTGAGGTTAGTATAGTACACCAGGATCCCTCCCGTTCAACCGAGGCTTTTGCTTTCTTAGGGAGTGATTTCAGTGTGCAGATTTGGAACAGTCCCTCTAGGATTTTCGCCTGTACGGCATCAGAATACATAATACTGTATACAGTACCAGGATACATGGCACTTAACAGTGACATGGTACATGGCACTACATAGTATCAGGATACATGCACTACAGAGTATCAGGATACATGGCACTATACAGTGTCAGGATACATGGCACTACACAGTATCATGATACATGGCACTATGCAGTGACAGGATACATGACACTACACAGTATCAGGATACATGGCACTATACGGTGACAGGATACGTGGCACTGTACAATATGAGAATACATTACACTGTACAGAGGCAAGATACATGGCACTATACAGTGGCAGGATACATGGCACTATACAATATCAGGATACATGGCACTATACAGAGGCAGGATACATGATTTTCTTCCTCTAATACTGATGTCCGTATCAACTGTTCAATTTCTTTAGCGACAGTATTTTTAAGCTTAAGTTCGTATTTCACTATGATCCTGACACAGTTGCAGGCAGGGACTTCTCTGAGACGTTTTGTCAGTGAACAGACTTCTTCACTGGCAGGAGAAGCTGGTCCTCGATCGAAGCGTCTCAATAGACTTCCTGTCTGCAGTTGTCTTTTTCAACACTACCAGTTGTCTTCATTGTGATCTTGTTACCACTGTTACACTCTCCAGTGTGATCTTGTTACCACTGCTACACTCTCCAGTGTGATCTTGTGATCTTGTCACTACACTGTTACAGTCTCCAGTGTGATCTTGTTACCACTGCTACACTCTCCAGTGTGATCTTGTTACCACTGCTACACTCTCCAGTGTGATCTTGTTACCACTGCTACACTCTCCAGTGTGATCTTGTTACCACTGTTACACTCTCCAGTGTGATCTTGTTACTACACTGTTACACTCTCCAGTGTGATCTTGTCACTACACTGCTACACTCTCCAGTGTGATCTTGTTACCACTGTTACACTCTCCAGTGTGATCTTGTCACTACACTGTTACACTCTCCAGTGTGATCTTGTCACTACACTGTTACACTCTCCAGTGTGATCTTGTCACCATACCACTCCTACACTCTCCAGTGTGATCTTGTCATACACTGTACATCTCCAGTGTGATCTTGTACTACACTGTACACTCTCCAGTGTGACTTGTACTACACTGTACACTCTCCAGTTGATCTTGTCACTACACTGTTACATCTCATGTGATCTTGTATACACTGTACACTCTCCAGTGTGATCTTGTACTACACTGTTACACTCTCCAGTGTGATCTTGTACTACACTGTACACTCTCAGTTGATCTTGTCACTACACTGTACACTCTCCAGTGTGATCATTGTCTACACTGCTCACTCTCCAGTATGATCTTGTCACTACACTGTACACTCTCAGTTGATCTTGTCACTACACTGTACACTCTCCAGTGTGATCTTGTCACTCTATGTCACTATCAGTGGCTGTACTACACTGTACATCTCAGTGATACTTGTCACTACACTGTCAGTTCAGTGTGATTTGTACTACACTGCTACACTCCATGTGTCGTATCACTGTATCAGTGTGATCTTGTCAGCTACATGTTACACTCTCAGTTGATTTGTCACTACACTGTCACTGTCATCTTGTCACACACTTACACTCTCGAGTAGATCTTGTCACTACACTGTTACACTCTCAGAGATGATCTTGTCACTACACTGTGACACTCTCAGTGTGATTGTACTACACTGTCCTCAGTTGATCTTCTACACTGCTACAGTTCCATGTGATCTTGTCTACCACTGTACACTCTCCAGTGTGATCTTGTCACTACACTGCTACACTCTCCAGTGTGATCTTGTCACTACACTGTTACACTCTCCAGTGTGATCTTGTCACTACACTGCTACACTCTCCAGTGTGATCTTGTCACTACACTGTTACACTCTCCAGTGTGATCTTGTCACTACACTGCTACACTCTCCAGTGTGATCTTGTCACTACACTGTTACACTCCAGTGTGATCTTGTACTACACTTACACTCTCCAGTGTGATCTTGTCACTACACTGCTTACACTCTCCAGTGTGATCTTGTCACTACACTGTTACACTCTCCAGTGTGATCTTGTCACTACACTGTTACACTCTCCAGTGTGATCTTGTCACTACACTGTTACACTCTCCAGTGTGATCTTGTCACTACACTGCTACACTCTCCAGTGTGATCTTGTCACTACACTGCTACACTCTCCAGTGTGATCTTGTACTCACTGCTACACTCTCCAGTTGATCTTGTTACTACACTGTTCCTCTCCAGTGTGATCTTGTCACTACACTGTTACATCTCCAGTGTGATCTTGTACACTGTTAACTCTCCAGTGTGATCTTGTATACCACTGCTCCAGTCTCAGTGTGATCTTGTTCTACACTGTACATCTCCAGTGTGATCTTGTCACTACACTGTTACACTCTCAGTGTGATATCTGTCACTACACTGTTACACTCTCAGTATGATCTTGTCACTACACTGTTACACTCTCAGTATGATCTTGTCACTACACTGCACCACTCTCAGTGATCTTGTCACTTACACTGCTACACTCTCCAGTGTGATCTTGTCACTCACTGTACACTCCAGTATGATCTTGTCACTACACTGTTACACTCTCCAGTGTGATCTTGTCACTACACTGCTCCAGTCTCCAGTGTGATCTTGTCACTACACTGTTACACTCTCCTGACCATGTCATGGGTGTAGTCACTGCTATAACATTACTGTACTTGTATTCCCTTCGTATAAACATCATGTTTTAGTAAATGATAAAGAAAATCAGTATTTTAAATGTGCCAGTATAATTTTAATTTATTTGAAGCTGATTATAATCCGCGCAGCTTTAATTTTGATTTTATTATCGTGGCGAGTGTATGTAGTGAGCAACCCGAGCTCTGTTTACTCTCTCACTCTTTATATATGCACTCTTATGTGTTCCTTATTATTGAGCCCCTTCCACCCATTATTATTATTATTATTATTAACACACACACACACACTCAGTGGCCATTTATTAGGTGCAGTCTTCTAGTACTTGGTGGGGCCCGTCTCTGCCTCCAGAGAATACTGAATGCTTCGTGGCATGAATACAACAAGCTGCTTGAAACACTTCTTAGAGATTCTGGTTCATGTTGGCATGATAGCATTACGCAGTTGCTGCAGATTTGTCGGCTGCACATTCGTGTGCATTCACTGTATCAACATCTGTGGTCCCTGAGTTTTTAACATCTTAGCAGAAGATATCAGAAACACTGCCGTAACTAGTGTAAAAGTCGTCAAGAGGGAATTTGATAAGTGTCTCCACCAAGTGCCACATCAACAGGTTGTGATGGATATGTGGGTCAGCGGGCCGCAAGCAACAACAGTATGGTTGGCCAGAGAAGCCTGCTCTAGAGCTGGGCTACAGAAGTCGGAAAACTCTCGAAACTCCTCAAAGGTAAAGGTAGAATGGGCCTTCCATCATAGACCCCCTTACTACATTTTAATAATTAACATACATTCACCATACTTTTGTTGACAGACACACTGGCGACATAACATCTTGTTTATTCCATTCCTTAGGCCTACGGAGCAGACTACCATTTTTTTCTCAGACTTATAAATAGAAAGGCACTTAAGTGTTAGTTAATAACAACCTTTGCTCTGAGTTAGCTGAAGGCGTACCACAAGGAGGTATACTTAACCATAACACGTTTCTAATATCCATTAATGAGATTATCTCGGTTCTCAACCCCGATATCTGGTCGTCAGTATTGACTGCCCTTCTAGCTGCTTTCACGTTGTTTGTATCTAAAACATGCTTCATAACTACCTAACCTTACTCGCCTTGATTCAACTCTTGACTTGCCTTGACTATGAAGACAGTATATTTCTCAGATTCCACTGTTACTCTTTCTAAACTTTCACTCATCATCATTGTTTATGCTTGTGTCTAAGGGCCTTAAGGTCTTCCCCAGTCAAAATCTGTATGCAGAGTCATGTATTTCTCCTCTCTTGTCCGAGATTGGATCACCTTACCGTGGTAACTAGGTTGTGCTTCTTGAAGCACCTTACTGTAGTGAGGCTAGGCCACCTTACTGTAGTGAGGCTAGGCCACCTTACTGTAGTGAGGCTAGGTCACCTTACTGTAGTGAGGCTAGGCCACCTTACTGTAGTGAGGCTAGGCCACCTTACTGTAGTGAGGCTAGGCCACCTTACTGTAGTGAGGCTAGGTCACCTTACTGTAGTGAGGCTAGGCCACCTTCTGTAGTGAGGCTAGGTCACCTTACTGTAGTGAGCTAGGTCCACTTACTGTGTGCTAGCACCTTCTGTAGTGAGGCTGGTCACTGCTTTGTAGTGAGGCTAGGTCCACCTTACTGTAGTGAGCTAGGTCACTTATGTGTGAGGCTAGGTCACCTCTCTTAGTGAGGCTGGATCACCTTACTGTAGTGAGGCTAGGTCACCTTACTGTAGTGAGGCTAGGTCACCCTGTGTAGGCTAGGCCCTTGTAGTGAGGCTAGGTCACCTTACTGGTGAGAGGCCATTTGTGAGGCTAGGTCACCTTACTGTAGTGAGGCTAGGTCACCTTAGTGAGGGTGTCCACTGTGGAGGCTAGGCCACCTTACTGTAGTGAGGCTAGGTCACCTTACTGTAGTGAGGCTAGGCCACCTTACTGTAGTGAGGCTAGGTCACCTTACTGTAGTGAGGCTAGGTCACCTTACTGTGAGGTGAGAGGCTAGGTCACCTTACTGTAGTGAGGCTAGGTCACCTTACTGTAGTGAGGCTAGGCCACCTTACTGTAGTGAGGCTAGGTCACCTTACTGTAGTGAGGCTAGGCCACCTTACTGTAGTGAGGCTGCCCAGGGGTCACCTTACTGTAGTGAGGCTAGGTCACCTTACTGTAGTGAGGCTAGGTCACCTTACTGTAGTGAGGCTAGGTCACCTTACTGTAGTGAGGCTAGGTCACCTTACTGTAGTGAGGCTAGGCCACCTTACTGTAGTGAGGCTAGGTCACCTTCTGTAGTGAGCTGTCACAGTGAGGCTAGGTCACCTTACTGTAGTGAGGCTAGGTCACCTTACTGTAGTGAGGCTAGGTCACCTTACTGTAGTGAGGCTAGGTCACCTTACTGTAGTGAGGCTAGGTCACCCTACTGTAGTGAGGCTAGGTCACCTTACTGTAGTGAGGCTAGGTCACCTTACTGTAGTGAGGCTAGGTCACCTTACTGTAGTGAGGCTAGGTCACCTTACTGTAGTGAGGCTAGGCTCACCTTAATGTAGTGAGGCTAGGTCACCTTACTGTAGTGAGGCTAGGTCACCTTACTGTAGTGAGGCTAGGTCACCTTACTGTAGTGAGGCTAGGTCACCTTACTGTAGTGAGGCTAGGCCACCTTACTGTAGTGAGGCTAGGTCACCTTACTGTAGTGAGGCTAGGTCACCTTACTGTAGTGAGGCTAGGTCACCTTACTGTAGTGAGGCTAGGTCACCTTACTGTAGTGAGGCTAGGTCACCTTACTGTAGTGAGGCTAGGTCACCTTACTGTAGTGAGGCTAGGTCACCTTACTGTAGTGAGGCTAGGTCACCTTACTGTAGTGAGGCTAGGTCACCTTACTGTAGTGAGGATAGTTCACCTTACTGTAGTGAGGATAGGTCACCTTACTGTAGTGAGGCTAGGTCACCTTACTGTAGTGAGGCTAGGTCACTTTACTGTAGTGAGGCTAGGTCACCTTACTGTAGTAAGGCTAGGTCACCTTACTGTAGTGAGGCTAGGTCACCTTACTGTAGTGAGGCTAGGTCACTTTACTGTAGTGAGGCTAGGTCACCTTACTGTAGTGAGGCTAGGTCACCTTACTGTAGTGAGGCTAGGTCACCTTACTGTAGTGAGGCTAGGTCTACCTGGAGTCTACCTGGAGAGAATTCCAGGGGTCAACGCCCCCGCGGCCCGGTCTGTGACCAGGCCTCCTGTTGGACCAGAGCCTGATCAACCAGGCTGTTACTGCTGGCGGCGCAGTCCAACGTACGAACCACAGCCCGGCTGATCAGGTACCGACTTGAGGTGCCTGTCCAGTGCCTGCTTGAAGACAGCCAGGGGCTTGTTGGTAATCCCCCTGATGTACGCTGGGAGGCAGTTGAACAATCTTGGGCCCCTCACACTTATTGTGTTGTCCCTCAACGTGCTAGTGGCACCCCTGCTCTTCATTGGGGGGATGTTACATCGTCTGCCGAGTCTTTTGCTTTCGTACGGAGTGATTTTTGTGTGCAAGTTTGGTACTAAGCCCTCGAGAATTTTCCATGTGTATATAATAATGTATCTCTCCCGCCTGCGTTCTAGAGAGTACAGGTTTAGGAACTTCAAGCGTTCCCAGTAGTTGAGGTGGTTTATCGCACTTATGCGTGCCGTGAAGGTTCTCTGCACATTTTCAAGGTCAGCAATTTCACCCGCCTTGAAAGGTGCAGTTAGTGTGCAGCAATATTCCAGCCTAGATAGAACAAGCGATCGGTCACCTTACTGTAGTGAGGCTAGGTCACCTTACTGTAGTGAGGATAGATCACCTTATTGTAGTAGCATTGAGTCCCCCTCCTTTCTCCGGGTCACCAAATGGTGGTGGGCTTATGATCTTATGACGTTCGGTCGTGTTACCTAACCGTGATGGCATGATTTATGCCCTTCTGATACTGGGTCACCTTACTGTAGTGACAGGATTCATGGCCGGCCCATCACTGTCTCACTGCCGGTTCACCTTACCATCATGACAAGGTGTGCGTCTGAGAACCCAACAACTCATCTTTAGGCCTAAATGACAGGGCGATTTCTCCATTCGTCAAAATTTTGATAAGATTTGATATATGATTTGTAATGAATTAGGGATATGGGTTGAGTTGCTGCTAATGGACTTTAAATTATTTTTTAATATATAGTCATTGTGATTCCTGAAATGTGACTCTCGATTAGCTATAACAGCAGCAAGCTGGTGTTAATGGTAGCTGATTGCTGAAATTGGTGAAAATTTGCAAAGATGACGGAGAGTTGATCATGGTATATATTTTTGGTTAAACAGTGTTTAGGGAATCTTGCAACTTAGCAGCCTTCATATTGTAGTCCAAATCCCAGGTATTATCTCAATAATAGTGAATGTTTTTAAGAAACTCTTCTTGCACAGTCAGAAACATTTCTTAGCTCTGTTACTCTTCTTCAGAGGAAGAGAGAGAGAGAGAGAGAGAGAGAGAGAGAGAGAGAGAGAGAGAGCCAGGTAGTTCGATGAACGTTCTCATCACAATCGATGTAAAAGCAGGTCATAATTTTTACTAGACGGAGGAATTGTTGAAGGTAATCATTGAAGGTGATTGTTGTAGGATATTGTTGAGGATATTGTAGGATATTGTTGTTTAGGTGTCATGCAGCTCGATCGCTAGCGCACTCAGCTCACACACTGAGGTCCGGGGTTCGAATCCCCGGTACGGCTGGAAACATTAGGACGTGTTTCCATAGGACACCTGCTCTCCATGTTCACCCATCAGTAAAATAGGTACCTGGGTGTTAGTCGACTGGTGCGGGTTGCATCCTGGGACAAAATTTAACTAATTTTCCCGAAATGCTCAGCATAACAAGGGGCTTTCTATATAGTAGTATGTCATTGATGTCAGCTAGGACTGTATACCTTGTACATGTACTTGTAGAAAGATCATTATTGATTGTTGTAGGATATTGTTGATGTAGGATATTATTGATTGTTGAAGGTGATTGTTGAAGGTGATTGTTGAAGGTTACTACTCAAGGTGACTCCAAGGTGATTGTTGAAGATTACTACTCAAGGTGACTACTGAAGTGATTGTTGAAGATTACTAATCAAGGTGACTACTTAAGGTGATTGTTGAAGGTTACTACTCAAGGTGACTACTGAAAGTGATTGTTGAAGGTTACTACTCAAGTTGACTACTGAAGGTGATTGTTGAAGATTACTAATCAAGGTGACTACTTAAGGTGATTATTGAAGGTGACTACTGAAGGGGATTATTGAAGGTGACTACTGAAGGGGATTGTTGAAGGTGACTACTCAAGGTGATTGTTGAAGGTGACTACTCAAGGTGATTGTTGAAGTTGTGTAGAAGACATTTTTTAAATTAAGTGCAGAAGTTTTATGCAAAGTTTAAATTGTTAAAATATGGAGAAGTGTGTACTGGAGGTGTGTACTGGTGGTGAAAGTGTATTACACTAATTTGTAACATGTGTACTGGAACTGTGTACTGATGTTGACAGTGCTTCATTGATGGTGAATATGTGTACACTATTGGTGAGTGTACGTGTACTGGTATTGAAAGTGCGTACACTAGAGCCTGGCCCATGGCCGGGCTCCGAGAGTAGTAAGACTCTCGAAACACATCAAAGGCAAGTTTTGTTGCTACTGGTGGTGAAAGTGTGTACTGGTGGTGAAAATGTGCACTGGTCATGAAAGTGCGTACTGGTGGTGAAAGTGTGTACTGGTCATGAAGGTGCGTACTGGTGGTGAAAGTGTGTGCTGGTGATGAAAGTATGTACTGGTGTTGAAAGTATGTACTTTTGTTGAAAGTATGTACTGGTGTTGAAAGTATGTACTGGTGCTGAAAGTGTGTACTGGTGCTGAAAGTGTGTCTACCTACCTCGAGTCTACCTGGAGGGCATTCCGGGGATCAACGCCCCCGCGGCCCGGTCCATGACCAGGCCTCCCGGTGGATCACGGCCTGATCAACAAGACTGTTACTGCTGGCTGCACGTAGTCCAACGTACGAACCACAGCCCGGCTGATCTGGCACTGACTTTAGGTATCTGTCCAGCTCCCTCTTGAAGACAACCAGGGGTCTACTGGTAATGCCCCTTGTGGCTGATGGGAGGCTGTTGAACAGTCTTGGGCCCCGGACACTTATTGTGTTTTCTCTTAGTGTAACAGTGGTGCCCCTACTTTTCGTTGGGGGTACATTGCACCGTCTGCCAAGTCTTTTGCTTTCGTATGGAGTGATTCTGTGTGCATATTAGGGACCAGTCCCTCCAGAATCTTCTAGGTGTAGATTATGATATATCTCTCTCGCCTGCGCTCCAGTGAATATAAGTCTAGTGCTTCCAGGCGTTCCCAGTAGTTAAGGTGTTTGATGGAACTTATACGTGCTGTAAAGGTACTGGTGAAAGTGTGTACTGTTGGTGAAAGCGTGTACTGGTGCAGAAAGTGTGTACTGGTGAAGGTGCGTACTGGTGGTGAAGGTGTACTGGTTGTGAAAGTGTGTACTGGTGGTGAAAGTGTATATTGGTGCTGAAAGTGTGTATTGGTGCTGAAAATGTGTACTGGTGGTGAAAGTGTGTACTGGTGGTGAAAGTATGTACTGGTGCTGAAAGTGTGTACTAGTCGTGAAAGTGTGTACTGGTGGTGAAAGTGTGTACGTGTGGTGAAAGTGTGTACTGGTGCTGAAAGTGTGTACTGGTGCTGCAAGTGTGTATTGGTGCTGAAAGTGTGTATTGGTATTGCGCCCCTTGAACTGGGCCTCAATGTATATAATGTATATTTCCATTTTCTATAATTTTATATTGCTGATATTATCGATAAAGGCTAAATCGTTAATATCGTGCTTTATACTATTATTAGACTATTATTTAACTTAGCTATATTTATTAGGTAGGATGTAATATTTTATGTTGTGCTCCAGAGTGTGTAGTAACTGCCTTGGTGTTGGCAAACGACTGTTACGCTGCCGGCGTCTAGTTGCTGGGAGGAGTCAGTCTCTGGACACACCTGAGCTGGGTGGTTGTTCCTCCTTCCTCTCTCTCTCTGGCCTGCTGCCCTCGTCGAGTCAACACCTCACTCTATTTCTACTTGTTTTCTCGACTTTAGACTCTGTTGGGTAGAGTATGCACTCGTTGGTGAGGCGAAGCATACTTCTCAGAACTCTGTGTAACTCTGTTCACAGAGAATAGACTAGACAGTGATTTTTCGACTTTGTTCTGGGTTGTGTGTCACCTTGACACTCTGATAAAACTCAGGTCTCAAGCTATAGCTCTGGACCTACTTCGATAAGGCATCTGTGCACCGCCACAGTTTGGGATTGTTTATGCTGAACCTAGCTTCAGTAGAAAGGGAGTTTTATGACTGTTTTGGAGGATCTACTGATGGTCCACAGTTACGGTCGATTTTCTATCTCCTTGTTCCTGATGCTGTGTTGCTGTTGCCTGTTATATTGCTGTTCTGCGAAGTGGTCATTTTACTAGACAATCAAGCTATTCTGATTGTCAGTTTGTTAGTGCAGCTAGCTTATGAGAAGTTGTTCTGTCGTACACTGGTTGAGTCGAGTCATAGTTACCGGGAGCACACTCGTACACACGTTTATTCTTATTTGTATATATTATTGTAATTACTGCCATTGTACCTGATGGTACTTTTGAGTCATTTATATATATGTGCCCTCAGCACACACTTATTGTATATGAGAACAGTGTAGGAGCTACCCTCCTAATTAACCTCCTAATTGATATCTTAATTAATATCTTTATATTCGATTTACTTTGCTACCCTAGATTTTCTCACTTTGATAATAAACCTTTTAAATATATCTGTTTGGTTAGTACCCTATCAGTTGCAATCCCCTTAATCTATATAACATGTCGGATAACTGGACCAGGATACTGACTTTGTTGCAAAAGCCCAGTAACAGGCTGGATGCTAGAAGGGCTTTCCTTTCTAGTGTTCACTGGAGATATCTATTATTAATAGATATCGTGTCATTTTGTAACAATTGGTACTGAAAGTGTGTACTGGTGGTGAAAGTGTGTACTGGTGGTGAAAGTGTGTACTGTTGGTGAAAGTGTGTACTGGTGCTGAAAGTGTGTACTGGTGCTGAAAGTGTGTACTGGTGCTGAAAGTGTGTATTGGTACTGAAAGTGTGTACTGGTACTAAAAGTGTGTACTGGTGCTGAAAGTGTGTACTGGTGGTGAAAGTGTGTACTGGTGCTGAAAGTGTGTACTGGTGCTGAAAGTGTGTAATGGTGCTGAAAGTGTGTATTGGTGCTGAAAGTGTGTACTGGTGCTGAAAGTGTGTACTGGTGGTGAAAGTGTGTACGTGTGGTGAAAGTGTGTACTGTTGGTGAAAGTGTGTACTGGTGGTGAAAGTGTGTACTGGTGCTGAAAGTGTGTACTGGTGGTGGAAGTGTGTACTGGTGCTGAAAGTGTGTATTGGTGCTGAAAGTGTGTATTGGTACTGAAAGTGTGTACTGGTGGTGAAAGTGTGTACTGGTGCTGAAAGTGTGTACTGGTGCTGAAAGTGTGTAATGATAGTGGAAATTTGCACTGGTGGTGCAATGTGTACTGGCGCTCAAAATTGGCTATGCACTATCTTCAGACGGGAAAGTTCTTACTTTTATTTTTACAACTGGTTGCAGCTGTCATCACTGGCTGCAGCTGTCATCACTGGCTGCAGCTGTCATCACTGGTTGTAGCTACAGCTGTCATCACTGGTTGCAGCTGTCATCACTAGTTACAGCTGTCATCACTAGTTACAGCTGTCATCACTAGTTACAGCTGTCATCACTGGTTGTAGCTGTCATCACTGGTTGTAGCTGTCATCACTGGTTGTAGCTGTCATCACTAGTTGCAGCTGTCATCACTAGTTACAGCTGTCATCACTGGTTGTAGCTGTCATCACTGGTTGTAGTTGTCATCACTGGTTGTAGCTGTCATCACTGGTTGTAGCTGTAATCACTGGTTGTAGCTGTCATCACTGGTTGTAGCTGTCATTACTGGTTGTAGCTGTCATCACTGGTTGTAGCTGTCATCACTGGTTGTAGCTGTCATCACTGGTTGTAGCTGTCATCACTGATTGTAGCTGTCATCACTGGTTGCAGCTGTCATCACTGGTTGCAGCTGTCATCACTGGTTGCAGCTGTCATCGCTGGTTGCAGCTGTCATCACTAGTTACAGCTGTCATCACTGATTGCAGCTGTCATCACTGGCTGCAGCTGTCATCACTGATTGCAGCTGTCATCACTGGCTGCAGCTGTCATCACGGGTTGTAGCTGTCATCACTGGCTGCATCTGTCAGCACTGGTTGCAGCTGTCATCACTGGCTACAGCTGTAAGCAATGGTTGCAGCTTTCAGCACTAGTTACAGCTGTCATCACTGGCTACAGCTGTCATCACGGGTTACAGCTGTCATCACTGGCTGCAGCTGTCGTCACTGGCTGCAGCTGTCATCACGGGTTACAGCTGTCATCACTGGCTGCAGCCGTCATCACTGGCTGCTGCTGTCATCACTGGCTGCAGCTGTCATCACTTGCTGCAGCTGTCATCACTGGCTACAGCTGTCATCACGGGTTCCAGCTGTTATCACTGGATGCAGCTGTCATCATTGGTTGTAGTTGTCATCACTGGTTGCAGCTGTCATCACTGGCTGCAGCCGTCACCATGGGTTGCAGCTGTCATCACTGGCTGCAGCTGTCATCACTGGCTGCAGCTGTCATCACTGGCTGCAGCTGTCATCACTGGTTCCAGCTGTCATCACTGGCTGCAGCTGTCATCACTGGCTGCAGCTGTCATCACTGGTTGCAGCTGTCATCACTGGTTGCAGCTGTCATCACTGGCTGCAGCTGTCGTCACTGGCTGCAGCTGTCATCACTGGCTGCAGCTGTCATCACTGGTTGCAGCTGTCATCACGGGTTACAGGTGTCATCACTGGCTGCAGCTGTCATCACTGGCTGCAGCTGTCATCACTGGCTGCAGCTGTCATCACTGGCTGCAGCTGTCATCACTGGCTGCAGCTGTCATCACTGGTTGCAGCTGTCATCACTGGCTACAGCTGTCATCACGGGTTACAGCTGTCATCACTGGCTGCAGCTGTCATCACTGGCTGCAGCTGTCATCACGGGTTACAGCTGTCATCACTGGCTGCAGCCGTCATCACTGGCTGCTGCTGTCATCACTGGCTGCAGCTGTCATCACTTGTTGCAGCTGTCATCACTGGCTCAGCGTCATCACGGGTTCCAGCTGTATCACTGGATGCAGCTGTCATCATTGGTTGTAGTGTCATCACTGGTTGCAGCTGTCATCACTGGCTGCAGCGTCACCATGGGTTGCAGCTGTCATCACTGGCTGCAGCTGTCATCTTGGCTGCAGCTGTCATAACTGGTTCCAGCTGTCATCACTGGCTGCAGCTGTCATCACTGGCTGCAGCTGTCATCACTGGTTGCAGCTGTCATCACTGGTTGCAGCTGTCATCACTGGCTGCAGCTGTCATCACTGGCTGCAGCAGTCATCACTGGCTGCAGCTGTCATCGCTGGTTGCAGCTGTCATCACGGGTTACAGGTGTCATCACTGGCTGCAGCTGTCATCAATGGCTGCAGCTGTCATCACTGGCTGCAGCTGTCATCACTGGCTGCAGCTGTCATCACTGGCTGCAGCTGTCATCACTGGCTGCAGCTGTCATCACTGGTTGCAGCTGTCATCACTGGCTACAGCTGTCATCACGGGTTACAGCTGTCATCACTGGCTGCAGCTGTCATCACTGGCTGCAGCTGTCATCACGGGTTACAGCTGTCATCACTGGCTGCAGCTGTCATCACTGGCTGCAGCTGCCATCACTGGCTGCAGCTGTCATCACTGGCTGCAGCTGTCATCACTGGCTGCAGCTGTCATCACTGGCTGCAGCTGTCATCACTGGTGCCTGAAATGATCAAGAAAATTTTTACATAATTTTTTTAATATTTAGAATCTGGCATTTTTAATGTAAAATTTAATATTTTTTTGCAGCTGAAATTTTTAAAAATAATGAATAATCTTTGAGACCTGAAATTTGCTGGAACGAATTGACATCGAATTTGTCTTTTCGAAAAGTTAAAATTTGCAAATTGGTTCAGAGGAATTGTAACTTGCGTTTAAACTCGCAAAATTTGTTTTATTCAGCCTGCTTTTGTTTATTTAAATTAAAAGAAAACATCTTCGCCAACATTCACTCAATCGCCGTCTTTCCAGAAGTGTGCTGACATCGCAATCAAACTATCCCTCCGACTGCAACATCCCCTATTTCTAACAATATCCCCACCTAACAATATCCCCACCTTCTAACAACATCCCCACCTTCTAACATCCCCACCTTCTAACATCCCCACCTTCTAACTACATTCCCACCTTCCACCTAACAACCCCCACCTATCAACACCTCGCCGAACGAGGGTTCCAACCCCTCCGCCAAGTGCCGGATCAACCAGGCTGTGATGGATATGTAGGCCAGTGGGCCGCCAGCAGCAACAACCTGGTTGAACAGGCAAGCACCAGACTAGCCTGGTCCAGGGCCAGGGTTGAGGGACTAGGAAAGCTCTTGAAACCCGTCAAAGATATATCAAAGGTATCGCAAGCAGGCAAATTATGAAAACGATTCATGTGATTGGTGGTGAGAGAATTGGCTGGTTTATGAGCGGTTCGGTGATATTAGGCAGGGAACTTGTCCCATCACACTGGATGAGGATTCCGGGACTAGTCGTCCAGGATTGTTGGAAGAGGGACGCCAGAGCTGGGGAAGGATGGGGGAATGAAGGGAAGGGAAGATGGCTATGGTATCTTAGTCGGGAAGGGGGTGAGGTGTGCGATAGGGTGAAGGTTGAGGTGAGTGAGAGGGTTGTAGTTGGTATGGGGGAAGTAGTGGTTGAGAGTGAAACCTGGGTGGGAGTGGGGGTTGAGATGTGAGGGTGAGTTGTGGGTGGGTTAGGGGAAGGAGAGAGTAAGTAGTTGGGAAAGGCCCTGGGTGAACTAGTAACACCTACTAGGTAAACATTCAAAGAGGGTTCTGGAACTGTGACTACTAAGCTCTGCGAGAGAGAGCTACTGCAAGCTACACAAGAAGACATAAAACGCACGTGCCAGAGAAAGAGAAAGCAGTTTCTCTTAACAGGGAATTTACATCGAGAGGTCTGTGCTTTTTGTGTGTGCTCACTTATTTGTAGTTATTGAGGTTCAGTCTAAGTTCTAGGCCCTGCCTCTTAACTGACCATTACTGAAGTCACTCCCTCGTATCCTTGTGGGCCCTGTCATAGCTATGCTTAAAGCTGTGCTTGTAGAATGTCTTTTTCCTTGAACTTTTGTTTTAGAATTGAATTACGAATATAAAACTTCGGAGTTGAGCAAATTCTGAGACCGTGTTCTTACATCTCGTGTCTTCTTAAAAATATCAGCGAGTTCAAACTGTTGACTTTTTTTTTTTTTGCCCACGTCATTGTACTTCTTGACCACCATTAGGTTGAATAAATAATTCCTTACATCCCTGTGATGCGTCTGTTTCTTTAACGTCCAAACTGTAAGATCTCATATTCAGGGATCACAACAATGCTATTATCACAGCCGCAGGAAAAATAGGCTGAATAACTAGAGCCTTTGAAACAAGAGATTCCAAGCCACTTGTTCTCTCTAGACTGGACTATTGCTACGCCCTAACAACCTATTCTAAGGCAGTCAAATTGCAGATCTAGGGAGATTACACACTGACTGATTGTTTTTGCTGCCGAAGCGTAGAGTTTATTGTGCGTCCATATCCATCCTGTGGACGGTAGCGCAAGATAATGTGGATACACAAGGCCTAGGAACTAGGCCCCAAAAGGGTTTACAGGAGTACGTTTGGCTTTATATCTACAGTTCACTTATCTGTTGCAAGCAAATTTAGGAAATTTGCTTGTTACAGAGAACCTTTACTGCTCATATTAATTCAGTGAAACACTAAATTTCTGGGAATTTTTTAAATTTCTCGAATGATACTTCTTGGAATGTATGCAAAAAAAATACATCATAATTTACGCACTGACGATTCTAAGAGGGACTGGTTCCAAATATGCACACTGAAATCACCAATTACAAAACCAAGAGGATCAGCAGATGGTGCAAAATTGCGTCAGTGCAAGGCAGGGGTGACGTGAGTACGCTACTACATAAGTAAATAAGTGTAAAGTATCGTGACGTGCAGGTGATGGCTCCAAGCTGGTCCTGCATATTTCAAGATGGATTTGACGTATATTATTTACAGGGCATTGAATGAATTTTGTTGTGGTTCCTGAAAGCTAATCTAGATTTGCCAAATACGTACTTACGGCAGAAATTACTCAGTTAATGTAAGTCCTTGGTGGTATGCTCGGTACTATGCTCACCTGGATACTCGGTATTATGTTGCGCTCTGTGTGTCATGTGACATCATTCTTAAAAATCCGGTATCATGAGTGTTTCTAGAGATGGAGTTTGCTTGTAGTGGAAAAAGTCTATTGCTTCATTCTTATGGGGAGTCGATGGTAAATGAGAAGAATTACTGTTTCTAACTTCTCATCCAGGAAGGTGAAAGGATCTCAGGTTCGAGGCTCTCAGCATAACATGGCTTAAATATTTGCTTTTTTTATATATATATATATATATATATATATATATATATATATATATATATATATATATATATATATATATACTGTGACTAACTGTGGATCGAACCCCCGATATTTTAGCCCGTCAAAATTCTGAGACTCCGAGAGTTTTTCTTGTCGTGGAGCTCGACCATTGGCCAGGCTCATCTGGTGCTTGCCTGGCCAACCATGCTGTTGCTGCTGGTGGCCCGCCGACCCACATATTCATCACAGCTTGATTGATGTGGCACCTCGTGAAGATACTTGTCCACTTTCCTCGTGAAGACTTCTACACTTTCCCCGGCAGTGTTTCTGATATCTTCAACAAGCACACCGTCGTGGCTACAGCAAGAGTCTGAACCTCACCTCAGGTGAAGTTACCACTTGCCCCTCAGTGACGACACCTGCAAGTTTTTTTAATGGAGGTTTTCTAAACGACAAAAGAATGTTTGATTAGATACAGCTCCTGGTCCTCTAAGCCATTGCAATCATTCATTACGACTTTTATGCACACATTGATTACAGTATTCTTGGAGTTGTACAGGTAGTCGATAGACCTTACACCTAATTGAGAGAAAAAGTGGTATAAAGTACCGACACAATGGAAAAATAAACATATAAGCAGTATAATGTGATCATTTATTGACAACGTTTCGCCCACACAGTGGGCTTTATCAAGTCACAAACAGATCTACCTGGGTAAGTTGGATCTGAACTTGCATGTGACAATTTTATCGCCAGAAAAGAAACAATCAATACCGCAGAATCCTGGAATCATCATCACTTATCTGTATATCCAACAACTTCAACCAAAACAACGGCTTCTATAACATAGCTGAACCCCTTGCCAAGAAACTTCATCGTTATCCCACATAAGAACATAAGAATGGAGGAACACTGCAGAAGATCTACTCATACTTGTACAGTCTCTTTTTAAAGCTACCCAAGGTCCTAGACTCACCCTACTCGCAAGATTGCCACATGCAAGTCCAGATCCAACCTACCCAGCATTCTCCACCTGACTTCATCCTATACTACTCACGTACCTTTCACCCAGGTAGATCTGTTTGTGACTTGATAAAGCCCACTGTGTGGGCGAAACGTTGTCAATAAAGGATCACATTATACTGCTAATGTGTATGTTTTCCAGAATAAAAGATACTGAGCTACAAATGAAGGAGACATCAATATGAAAGTTGATGTTGTGGCAGAGCTCAGGGAGTGGCCAACTGTTCTCCAAAAGTTGTATGTTAATAATGTGTACCCACCCAGTTGTACCCACCCAGTTGTACCCACCCAGTTGTACCTATACAGTTGTAACCACCCAGCTGTACTCAGTTTCTTTTACACAGGGTTTTACAAGGTTAGGTTAAGGATTCCTAACTTTATTTACAAGTTGTGTTCTTTACTTGGTTGTACCCACCCAGCTGTACTCAGTTGTACTCAGAAATTGCTAGATCCGAGATATAAGAAAGTTTATTCAGGTACAGGTTCACATAAATGCAGTTACATAAATTATCATACATAGCAGCATATGTGTAGTAATTTATGTAACTATTTATGTGTGTACATAAATAAACTTACATCTCTGATCTAGCAATTCGTGAGTACAACCCAGTGAGTACAACTGAGTATAAGCTGGGTGGGTACAACCCAGTGAGTACAACTGAGTATAGCTGGGTGGGTACAACCCAGTGAGTACAACTGAGTATAGCTGGGTGGGTACAACCCAGTGAGTACAACTGAGTATAGCTGGTTGGGTACAACCCAGTGAGTACAACTGAGTACATCTGGGTGGGTACAACTGTATAGGTACAACTGAGTGGGCGAAGGTGGAAGATCTCCTTAGATTTTATTTTCATTATTCTGTTTCATGTTCGTGGCCTCTTAACAGACGTGTCAGTTGCCTTGTCTTCCCTTCTACTTGCCCGCTTACCATAAAAACATACCAATTTTGCTTGTCTTCATTGCAGCTCCCTTTTATTTCAACACATCTTCATTTTTTTTTTTTCTTCCATTTACACTTTCTTCTTGGAGTATTTTACCTCCGTTTGCCCAAACCCACGAGAGCTCTGGGAACTTGTCGATAGACACTTGGCTTTCTGTGTGTGTGTGTGTGTGTAGGACGGACTATCAGACAGCAGAATCTCTTTGTTGTTGCTGTCGACTCATCATCAGTGGCAGCTACCAACTACTAAATAAAAGGAAGAGTGGTGCTCAGCAAGGGCTTGACACAACACTGCCGGAGGGAAACGGCACTCTTGTTTAACTACATCTAGTCTTCCATGTCACCGAGTAGCTCAATACTTCATAACTAATGATAACTTTTCCTTTTCTTTCCCAGGTAAGCCATCAGTCACAACCAGGGAACCAGCAGGTAAGGCAGTATCCAGTGTAATATACAGTAAGTTATATATATATATATATATATATATATATATATATATTTTATATATATATATATATATATATGTGGTGTGTGTGTGTGTGTGTGTATATAGTGTGTGTGTGTCCCTCAAAGATCCTGAAGGTGGCAACACCATACTTCTACACCTTCACCACTATCAACCAGGTGACAGCACATTTACATGACCACTATGGCATGTACACTATGTACTGAGGCGAGAATCTTTTTCATTAATCAGCCGTTGTAGGCATCCAAAATCACCACCATACTCGGCCATTCTGGGATTTAAGTTACGCTAGGAAAGGGAAAGGGTCGTCAATATATGGTTAAATACAAGGAAAGGTCATTAGATGTAATGGAAAGTGTCATCAGATGTAAGGGAAAGTCATCAGATGTAAGGGAAAGTCATCAGATGTAAAGGAAAGTCATCAGATGTAAGGAAAAGGATCATCAGGTGTAAGGGAAAGTGTCATCAGATGTAAGGGAAAGTGCCATCAGATGTAAGGGAAAGTGTCATCAGATGTAAGGGAAAGTGTCATCAGATGTAAGGGAAAGTGTCATCAGATGTAAGGGAAAGTCACCAGATGTAAGGGAAAGTGTCATCAGATAAAAGGGAAAGGGTCATCAGGTGTAAGGGAAAGTCATCAGATATAAGGGATAGGGTCATCAGGTGTAAGGGAAAGTCATCAGGTGTAAGGGAAAGTCATCAGATATAAGGGATAGGGTCATCAGGTGTAAGGGAAAGTCATCAGATATAAGGGAAAGGGTCATCAGGTGTAAGGGAAAGTCATAAGATATAAGGGAAAGGGTCATCAGGTGTAAGGGAAAGTCATCAGATATAAGGGAAAGGGTCATCAGATGTAAGGGAAATTCATCAGATATAAGGGAAAGGGTCATCAGGTGTAAGGGAAAGTCATCAGATATAAGGGAAAGGGTCATCAGATGTAAAGGAAAGTCATCAGAGAACCTTCACCGCACGCATAAGTGCGATAAACCACCTCAACTACTAGGAGCGCTTGAAGTTCCTAAACCTGTACTCTCTAGAACGCAGGCGGGAGAGATACATTATTATATAACATGGAAAATTCTCGAGGGCTTAGTACCAAACTTGCACACAAAAATCACTCCGTACGAAAGCAAAAGACTCGGCAGGCGATGTAACATCCCCAATGAAGAGCAGGGGTGCCACTAGCACGTTGAGGGACAACACAATAAGTGTGAGGGCCCAAGTTGTTCAACTGCCTCCCAGCATACATCAGGATTACAACAAGCCTAGTGTCTTCAAGCAGGCACTGGACAGGCACCTCAAGTCGGTACCTGATCAGCCGGGCTGTGGTTTCGTACGTTGGACTGCGTGCGGCCAGCAGTAACAGCCTGGTTTATCAGGCTCTGGTCAACTGGAGGCCTGGTCAAGCCGGGCCGCGGGGCTTGACCCTGAATTCTCTCCAGGTAGACTCCAGGTAGGTGTCATTTTGTCACTTAATCTTGAAATGCTATAGTGATATTTTTCAATATGAAACTGGATTATGTTCCCTGCACGGGGGAAGAGGGTGCCTTGATGCTGGTGAGGAACTCTTGATCCAAGGACCTGGATCGAGTCCGAATGTCTTAGATTTCACCTACGCTTCATAACCCTCATGAGTTTAGTGCTTCTTCCTGTTTAAAATGAAGCCATTCTTATCGACATCAGTCTTTAATGGCTGATGCTTCATATGATATGTATGAAAAGTATTTTGGGCATAGGCTGGTTTGGTGCAAATTTTGTTGGATTCTCTGCAATAACTGGAGAATGTATCGTCTGGTCATCTTCAAACCTTTAGTAGTGATGTGTTTTCTTCAAAGGAAGATTCGTCTTGCTGTTTGTATGTTATAACCTACCAATTTTATTAATGAAATTCATTTTGTGAAACAACTGTGAATGTTTCTTCTGGTCAGAAATAAGTGGCGGTGTTTAACTTTACTGGATTATCTGAGCTTTAATCTAAATAGCGTACTTTTAGGCGAACATGTGTGCCCTCAACACCATTGTAAAAAAAAAATCTGTACACAAAGATTAAATTAATTTTTGCCTGTGTAGGTCCCAATTGCCTTTTTTATGGAAGAAGCTGGTTCAGTTGAGGTATTGCTTTTCAAGCAACAATATCTGAGTACCTCATCTGATTGGCTTCAAAGTCGATAACTTGACACTGCGGCTTCAGACTTAATGAGCTGGTGTATTTTAGGATATTGGTGTCTGAGATGATAAGAGAATGCCTCATCAGTTTGGCTGGAAAGTTCGAATTATATCTGGTCTGTGTATTTCTTAATTTGCCATTTTTTATTGAAATTTTAATATTAGTTTCCATGTGATGACTTGTGAATACCTTTTCTTAGTTTCCAGTCTTCACCGCCAGTGCTTAACTCCATTAGAAACTTATGCCGTGCATAGCATTACTGCTGTTGCGTGCATTGTGGTTGAGGGGGCTAGGGTTATGCATTTCGAGGATACTCTTCAAGGATCGCGTAGCGACCGAAGTACATCTAGTTCAATTTGAGTAAATTTGTAGTTGTGTGTAAGTGTGATGGGTCAACAGCGTGGAGAGTACGAGGAAATATATGGGAAAGAACAGAGGACATGAAAGCCCACGCTGAGGTTGTTTGAATAAGAGAGAGAGAGAGAGAGAGAGAGAGAGAGAGAGAGAGAGAGAGAGAGGAGAACGCACGAGTGCGTCAAGGATGTAGCGTGAACAACCTTGATCCATGGACCAATAGTTCAGAGTTGAGGACTGAAGACAACGAGGAATTTCTTCGACTCCTGTGTACTCGCCAATTTGTGTTTGCGTGGGGTCGAGTCTTGGTTGGTAGGCACAATGCATGGATGAACTACCATCTGTCCTATGATATCTGAAAGTAACCTTGTTAAATGTTTTGCACTCTGACAGAATTGTTGGTCTTGATACTTTGGTTCCTGAACCAACCTTTTCTGTAATTACAGCAGCCAGTTTCACATTAATTTCCCCTCGTGAATATATGCATGCTTGAAATTTCATAGTTAAGTTTAAGTTTAATATCTTTATTATGCACCCCATACCCATCCTGTGGGGGTAGTCAAAAGATTATAGAGGTACATAATGGGTCCAAGGACTGGACCTCAAAGTTTTGATAGCTGAGCAAGTTACAAAGGTAATGTACTCAGGTAGATCTGGTCACAATCATGACAAGTTACAAAGGTATATACAGATTACAGAAGTACATAATGGGTCCAGACACTGGGCCCCAAAGTTTTGATAGCTGAACAAGGTACAAAGGTAAAGAACTCACAAGTTTCAAAGGTAATGAATCATGTAAGTAAGTAAATTTACTTACTTACGTTTATACATGGTTGCAATCATGAACAAATTATAAAGTAATGAGCAATAAACGATAATATTAGTTATTCTCGGTGAAGTTAACGTATATTAACCTACGATTCGGATAATTACCAAACAATAAGACAAATAATGGAAAGTAGCTTACACCTGGCAGCGCAGGAGTACGTGGCTTTCGATTAAGCATTTTCACACGTTTAGTATTGTTGAGTAGGACGGCATACATTAATTAACACGTAAGATAACACTATGGAAGAATTTAACTTAACATTACACTTTATCTTTCTCTCTTAATACTTCTTATTAAAGAGTGAGACAGAGTGAGAGAGGTTCTATACATGACGGGTAGCAAACAGGAACTAAACTCTGTACCCTTCTCAAGAACATTGCTTCATCATACATCATTCATTCCTAGAATGACTCGAGTCTGGAACATGTTCGTACAGCATAATGACATCAGTGAAATAGATGACCAAGGAAAACTCTGGCCCACAGATGGCTCCAACTTTATCAGTTGTCTTGTTTGAATGTTTCATAACAATAAAATAGCTTTCATATGGGTTGAGAAAGGTGACAGTTCTTAGCTTGTAAATAAAGTTTAATACAGAGAGAGAGAGAGAGAGAGAGATAATGAGTTACTGTGGTAGTGAACCTTGTGAACAAGAAGTTAGCTACCTGGTAACTTGTAGTGAACCTTGTGAACAAGAAGTTAGCTACCTGGTAACTTGTAGTGAACCTTGTGAACAAGAAGTTAGCTACCTGGTAACTTGTAGTGAACCTTGTGAACAAGAAGTTAGCTACCTGGTAACTTGTAGTGAACCTTGTGAACAAGAAGTTAGCTACCTGGTAACTTGTAGTGAACCTTGTGAACAAAAAGTTAGCTACCTGGTAACTTGTATTGAACCTTGTGAACAAGAAGTTAGCTACCTGGTAACTTGTATTGAACCTTGTGAACAAGAAGTTAGCTACCTGGTAACTTGTATTGAACCTTGTGAACAAGAAGTTAGCTACCTGGTAACTTGTATTGAACCTTGTGAACAAGAAGTTAGCTACCTGGTAACTTGTATTGAACCTTGTGAACAAGAAGTTAGCTACCTCGTAACTTGTAGTGAACCTTGTGAACAAGAAGTTAGCTACCTGGTAACTTGTAGTGAACCTTGTGAACAAGAAGTTAGCTACCTGGTAACTTGTATTGAACCTTGTGAACAAGAAGTTAGCTACCTGGTAACTTGTAGTGAACCTTGTGAACAAGTCAACTTGTGATGGTAGTTTTTCACAACAAAGGCTCATCACCCTGTCACATACCTGTGACCAGTGTCCAGAATCTTCCTATTCTCGCGGCCCAGCCTGGAACCAGGCTTTGCTGTTTGCCTGGTCAACCAGGTTATTAATGTTGGCAGCCCGCTTGACCACACTTCAAAGCCAGTGTTGGTAGACCGCTGGTCAACACAAAGCCTGGGGTTGGCACCCTGTTTTCCAACACATTAAAGCACAGGTAATATACTCTTTGCAACGGAGGAGAGGGAGATACCTGATAATATACTATATACATTGAATATACTGGAGGGTCAGGTCCTGACTCCGCATATTACCGTAACTTACTGGAGTGAGATGTGTGGAGGTGTAGAGTAACGTCAGTGACAAGCAGCAGTGTCACAGGCACAGTGATCACTGTGTCAGCGTCAGTGACAAGCAGCAGTGTCACAGGCACAGTGATCACTGTGTCAGCGTCAGTGACAAGCAGCAGTGTCACAGGCACAGTGATCACTGTGTCAGCGTCAGTGACAAGCAGCAGTGTCACAGGCACAGTGATCACTGAGTCAGCGTCAGTGACAAGCAGCAGTGTCACAGGCACAGTGATCACTGTGTCAGCGTCAGTGACAAGCAGCAGTGTCACAGGCACAGTGATCACTGTGTCAGCGTCAGTGACAAGCAGCAGTGTCACAGGCACAGTGATCACTGCGTCAGCGTCAGTGACAAGCAGCAGTGTCACAGGCACAGTGATCACTGCGTCAGCGTCAGTGACAAGCAGCAGTGTCACAGGCACAGTGATCACTGTGTCAGCGTCAGTGACAAGCAGCAGTGTCACAGGCACAGTGATCACTGTGTCAGCGTCAGTGCTACAAGACTTCAACTTCTATCATAAATTTTAAGAAGAGTAAGCTGAAGTGGTCAGTCCCTGAGCCAGGCTGAGGTGGTCGGTCCCTGAGCCAGGCTGAAGTGGTCAGTCCTGAGCCAGGCTGAGTGCTGAAGTGGTCAGTCCCTGAGCCAGGCTGAGGTGGTGAGTCCCTGAGCCAGGATGAGGTGGTCAGTCCCTGAGCCAGGCTGAGGTGGTGAGTCCCTGAGCCAGGCTGAGTTGGTGAGTCCCTGAGCCAGGCTGAAGTGGTCAGTCCCTGAGCCAGGCTGAGGTGGTGAGTCCCTGAGCCAGGCTGAGGTGGTGAGTCCCTGAGCCAGGCTGAGGTGGTGAGTCCCTGAGCCAGGCTGAGGTGGTCAGTCCCTGAGCCAGGCTGAGGTGGTCAGTCCCTGAGCCAGGCTGAGGTGGTCAGTCCCTGAAGCAGGCTGGAGGTGAGTGCAGTCCCTGAGCCAGGCTGAGGTGGTGAGTCCCTGAGCCAGGCTGAGGGACTGACCACCTCAGCCATTATTTTCCCAAGGTTGATGATGGATTGATTATATCATCGTCATTTCACTACTACACCTGCTGCCTCTGTAATTGACTGAAGAAGCCTACTGTGTTTACCTGGAGATAGTTCCGGGGGTCAACGCCCCCGCGGCCCGGTCTGTGACCAGGCCTCATGGTGGATCAAAGCCTGATCAACCAGGCTGTTACTGCTGGCCACACGAAGTCCGACGTACGAACCACAGCCCGGCTGGTCAGGTACCGACTTTAGGTGCCTGTCTAGTGCCTGCTTGAAGACAGCCAGGGGTCTATTGGTAATCCCCCTTATGTACGCTGGGAGGCAGTTGAACAGTCTTGGGCCCCTCACACTTATTGTCTTGTCTCTCAACGTGCTAGTGGCACCCCTGCTTTTCATTGGGGGGATGTTGCATTGTCTGCCGAGTCTTTTGGTTTCGTAGGAAGTGACTTTCGTGTGCAAGTTTGGTACTAATCCCTCTAGGATTTTCCAAGTGTATGTAATAATGTATCTCTCCCGCCTGCATTCTAGGGAGTACAGGTTTAGGAACTTCAAGCGTTTCCAATAATTGAGGTGGTTTATCGCAGTTATGCGTGCTGTGAAGCTTCTCTGCACATTTTCTAGTTCAGCAATTTCACCTGCCTTGAAAGGTGCAGTTAGTGTGCAGCAATATTCCAGCCTAGATAGAACAAGCGACCTGAAAAGTGTCATCATGGGCTTGGCATCCCTGGTTTTGAAGGTTCTCATTATCCATCCTGTCATTTTTCTAGCAGATGCGATTGCTACAGTGTTATGGTCCTTGAAGGTGAGATCCTCTGACATGACCACTCCCAGGTCTTTGACATTAGTTTTTTGCTCTATTGTGTGGTTGGAATTTGTTTTATACTCCGATGAAATTTTAATTTCCTCACGTTTTCCATATCGGAGTAATTGAAATTTCTCATCATTGAACTTCATATTGTTTTCTGCAGCCCATTTAAAGATTTGGTTGATGTCTGCTTGGAGTCTTGCAGTGTCTTCAATGGTGGACACTGTCATACAGATTCGGGTGTCATCTGCAAAGGAAGACACGGCACTGTGGTTTATATCCCTGTCTATGTCCGATATGAGGATGAGGAACAAGATGGGAGCGAGTACTGTGCCTTGTGGAACAGAGCTTTTCACTGTAGCCGCCTCAGACTTTACTCTGTTGACTACTATTCTTTGTGTTCTATTTGTTAGGAAATTATAGATCCATCTGCCAACTTTTCCAGTTATTCCTTTATCACGCATTTTGTGTGCTATTACACCATGGTCACACTTGTCGAAGGCTTTTGCAAAATCTGTGTATATAACATCTGCATTCTGTTTATCTTCTAGAGCATCCAGGACCTTGTCGTAGTGGTCGAGTAGTTGGGATATACAGGAGCGACCTGCTCTAAATCCATGCTGCCCTGCATTGTGTAATTGATGGGTATCTAGATGAGTGGCGATCTTGCTTCTTAGAACCCTTTCAAAGATTTTTATGATATGGGATGTTAGCGCTATTGGTCTGTAGTTTGTAGTTCTTTGCCAGTGCTTTACTGCCCCCTTTGTGGAGTGGGGCTATGTCTGTTGTTTTTAGTAACTGCGGGACGACCCCAGTGTCCATGCTCCCTCTCCATAGGATGTTAAAAGCAGTTCTTGATGAACACGGAGTTCCATGAGTCTGGGCCTGGAGCGGAGTGCATGGGCATGTCATTTATCGCCTCTTCGAAGTCATTTGGCGTCAGGATAATGTCAGATAGGTTTGCTTCTATCAAGTTCTGTGGCACTCTCAAAAAAAATTCATTTAGGTCTTCGACTTTCAGTCTGGTTAGCAGCTCGCTAAAAACTGAGTCATATTGGGACTTTAGTAGCTCACTCATTTCCTTGATGTCATCTGTGTAGGACCCATCCTGTTTAAGTAGGGGCCCAATACTGGATGTTGTGTGTCTTAATCATCAACTTGTCGGTATTTTATTCCATTTTCAACACACTGGGGGATATTCCTACTAACAGTCAACGTCGGGGGCGTTAACCCCGAAACCCTCTCCAGGTATACCACTCCAGGACAGACGCAGCAAACCAAGGGGAAAGGGTGTAGAATATTATCAAATAATCTGTAGGTAATATTAGATATTTAAATTTGTTGAGCAGAAAGGTATCAATGGTGGGCAGGCGGCAGGAAACTAGTAATACCAGTGGTAGGCAGCTAGCAGCAGCAGCAGCACTACCAGCTGAAATTCCATCCCCACAACCACAGTGAGGTGAGTACTAGATGAGCACGCGCACATACATACACACTTTACATACATATATACACGTGCACCTCCACACAGGTACCTACACACACACCTTGACACACACGGTGGACCTGGTTCAAGAGCAGCCAAGTCATCATCAACCACACCTGTGATCACTCTGCAAATCCTATACAAGTATTTCTGGTCCCAGGACAAATAAATCCTCTGCCACCTTGTCATCTAGAGCAGGGAAATCAGTGAAATTGACTGGCTGGAAAGCAACAACTGCCAATTCAGACAGAGGATCCTTGATTTGCTTGCCAGTGGGACCTCTCCAATACTCAGGACCACTTGGCTTACTGTCATAGTGGTAGAAAATAGTCCGGAATGGCAGCTCATTTCCATGAAGCTGACAGATGAAATAATGGACCGGATGACCAAGCAGGATTTCAAGATGATGAATATCTCCATTGTCAGCTGACATTTACGTTGGTTCCATCACTACCATCACATACAACAGGCTGCCAAGTTAGTTTCTGTTCCACCAGAAATGTATAGATAGTCTTGGCAATCTCTTTTCCATGGCCTGACTTGGGAGTCACATAAGTGAGATATTCAGTGCAGGGCTCCACCATGATGACGTAATGATCCTTCACCACTATCTTTGGACTCCATTTCTTGGTCTTCTCATTCTTTATCATTACACGATTGGAGGTCTTCTTACCATCAAAATACAGTGATGTGATATTTTCCAAGTTTGTTGCTCATTTTCTTGCCTCTCCATTCGGTATTTGTGTCTGGCTCGTAACTTCTGTGGGCCAATAACTTGACTTTTGTCGTCCTTGGTGATAATGCCATAGTCCATTAAGGTGGTGGTAGCAATGGCAACTCCAGCATAATCACTGAGAAAGTTAGTTAATGTTTATAAATACTGCAGAGTACATAGATACAGTACATAAAACACTGTGCTGTGCAGTAGTAATACATATTCCAAAATTTCAATCGCAAATGCTGTAGGCTAAACCTCAACCAATCAACTTCATATTTGGCACTGAATCTAAGATTTATATAAGGAACAAAGCCTGAAGAGTGCAGCTTTGACCAAAATTTCAATGATCAGGTATAACAGGGAAGGCACTGCAATGGATCTGGGAATACCTGTCGAGAAGACGTCAGCGAGTCAGTACGTGACGTGACGTGTCAGAGTGTGTGCCTGTGATGAGCGGGGTCCCACAGGGGTCAGTCCTAGGACAGGTGCTGTTTCTGGTATATGTGAACGACATGATGGAAGGAATAGACTCAGAAGTGTCCGTGTTTGCAGATGAGGAGAGGCAGGAGCCATTCATAGCTTCAAGAAGAAGTATGATAAAGCTCATGGCGCAGGGAGTGACCCAGTAGCGCCCAATGAAGAGGCGGGGCCAGGAGCTATGACTCGACCCCTGCAACTACAGCTAGGCAAGTACAAATATGTGAGCACACACACACACACACCAGGCACATCTCCTGAGGCGCACATCAACCAAATAACTGCTGCAGCATACGGGCGCCTAGCAAACCTAAGAACAGCATCGTTCAGGACCCTGTACACTGTGTACGTTAGGCTCATATTGGAGTATGCAGCACCAGTTTGGAACCCACACCTAGCCAAGCATGTAAAGAAACTAGAGAAAGTACAAAGGTTTGCAACAAGACTAGTCCCGGAGCTAAGGGGTATGTCCTACGAGGAGATGTTAAAGGAAATCGACCTGACAACACTGGAGGACAGGAGAGATAGGGGGCATGATAACGACATATAAAATACTGAGAGGAATTGACAAGGTGCCGACAACAGAGGGACAAGAAGGCATTGAAGTTGAAGACTCAAATGAATACGGATAGGAAGATTTCTTCAGTGAGGCAGAGAAAGGGGACAGTGAGTGAACTAGTGGGAGGCAGATCCATTCATGATTTAAGGAAGTGAATAGTTGGTGGCGCAGGAGAGTGACCCAGTAGTGGCCAATGAAGAGGGGGTCCAAGAGCTATGAATCGACCCAGAAAAAAAAAAAAAAAAAAAAAAAAAAAAAAAAAAAAAAAAAAAAAAAAAAAAAAAAAAAAAAAAAAAAAAAAAAAAAAAAAAAAAAAAAAAAAAAAAAAAAAAAAAAGCACCAGTCTGGAACCCACACCTGGTCAAGCACGTAAGGAAACTAGAGAAAGTGCAAGGTTTGCGACAAGGTTAGTTCCACAACTCAGGGGTCTGTCTTATGAAGAAAGTTTGAGGAAATAGGACTAACAACACTGGAGGAAAGAAGGGTCAGAGGAGACATGATAACGACATACAAAATACTGCGGGAATTGACAAGGTAGATAGTGACAGGTTGTTTCAGAGAGGGAACACAGAAACAAGGGGACACAACTGGAAGCTGAAGACTCAGATGAGTCAAAGGGATGTCAGGAAACATTTCTTCAGCCACAGAGTAGTCAGGAAGTGGAATGGACTAGAGAAGGATATAGTGGAGGCAGGAACCATCATAGTTTAAGAAAGGTATGATAAAGCTCATGGAGCAGGGAGAGAGACCAGTAGGGCAGTGAAGAGGCGGGGCCAGGAGCTAGTCGACCCCTGCAACCACAACTAGGTGAGTACAATGGTGAGTACACACACACACACACACACCCTCAGTGTTTGTTTATTATAGTTAAATTTTCAGAATGAGGGCAACAAGGGCATCAAGGTCAGGGAAATCTGTGAGTGGTTTTCATGATTTTCATCCTTATGTTTGTGTGAGCGTGGTTCTCCCCTCCCCTGACTCCCCCTTTCCCTCTCTGGCTCCCTCCTTGCTTTCCCCCACCCCTTGGTCTCTTCCCCTGGCTCCCTACCCCCCGTGTGTCAGTAATATTGACCAGCGCCTCCACACACACACACACACGCACACACAGAAACACACACACACACGCACACACACACACACACGCACACACTCCACACACACACTTGACGTCAGGTGCGGATAAAATGTTCAACATTCTGGCAGAACAGAATGCGAAAAACGTTCACTTGGAAGCACTTAAGACGTTAAGACACAGTGTAGTTTCCGGAGTGTAAAATATTCAACTGGCAACTGCGCATCATGCAGGATGTCCGGCCTGTTTTTCTCAATGTTTCGTCCGTTTGTCGCATAAATTCGTACCTCTCATTTGTGTATCTCTTCCCTTTTAATATTTCCTTGCTTTTCATGTCATTTCATTTTGTAATTGTTCTTCTCTAGATAAACCTGACGGGTCAAAGATTCATTGATAATAAGGTAGTGGGAAGAAGGTTTCAGCGGGTTAATTTAACCGAGGTTGCCAGAAAGTTTCGGTCATCAGCGGGAGGTTGGCAGGAGGCGACGTACGAAGCAGAGGATTAGCACCATAGTGAGGGAGGGAGTGATGGAGGGAGGGAGATGTGGTGAGGGGGCGTGGTGGCTAAGCTGTGGTGGTTCTGTTGTGGTTAGTTAGTTTGTTACGTTTGAAGACTATCCATTGCACGTGAGTCATTGAGGCTGCAGTATATGCAATAAGATTCAATACACTTAGTTCATATGTCTGAGTTATCTATCACAAGTTCATCCGCCATGAAAGTAAATCTTTTCAAAACATTTTCTCTATTTCACTGATGGAGTTATTTTATGTTAAATAATATGTATACGATTTATAAAATTTGCACAGATAATTAACTTGAGCTGACCTAATCTTGCTCAAATTAGCTTCTTATAATTACTCTTCGTCGTGGTCAAGCTCTCCTGGGTCACTTTACCTTCCTTTAACATTACTGCTGCAATATATTACCTTCCTTATTCTTAAACTCATTTTCATAGTTATTGCAATAATGAATTTAAATTCAGCTTTAAAAAGGCTGTCTTTGTAAGCTGATTATAAAGTATATGTTTAACCTGTGGGTGGTTATGTGGTGGTGGTGGTTGTGTGTAGTGATGCTGGTGGTGGTGGTAGTGTGTAGTGATGCTGGTGGTGGTGGTAGTGTGTAGTGATGATGGTGGTGGTGTCTGGTGTTGATGTTTGTGTTGTTGTTTGCTGCAGTGTTGTGGAGTGATATTAGTCTTCCTACTTAAATGTTGATTCCGCTGGCCCCGCAGCCCGCTCCCAGACCAGGACTCCGGGGTGATGTCCTGATCAATTACACTGTCAGAACTAGCATCACACAATCCAGTGTAAACAAAATCCTCCCAACAAACATGCAACACGACCTCATTTATATTTGCTAATATACAGGGCCTTAAGCCATCCACCAACAACAAAATACCTTTCATCAGTGGACGTCTAGGGAAGTCAAATGCAGTGTTTACAGCCTTCACAGAGACCCACGCAAAAGATTACTTTGACAATGAAATATGGATGCCTGGGTACAACCTTTTCAGATTTGACAGAAAGAACAGGCAACAAGGGAGAGTTGACCTGTATGTCAGAGTCGCTCATTTGCACGGAGATACTGAACACCACAAATGATGTAGTTGAAGTTCTAACAATAAAAATCAAGAACCAAAACTTAGTCATTGTGCTTGTATATAAGCCGCCAGATGCAACTTCCTAACAGTTCAAGGAACAGCTATCGAAAATTGACTACTGTCAGGAAACACTTCCATTCCCATCCCCAAACATCTTGCTGCTTGGTGACTTCAATCTAAGACATACAAAAATGGAAGAATGTAGCAAATAATGTTGTAGCAGAAATAATCCCCGGAGACAGCTGAGATGAAGTCACACATTAGCTGCTGAATTTCTGCAATAAACACACCCTAAGTCAGCAGATAGTGGAGCCAACAAGACTGGAGAACACACTAGACCTGAAGATCTGGTAAGAAACATAACAATATCAAAAACAACTAATTCTGATCACAATCTAATCGAAGTTCAGACTTACATGCACAGGAGTCCTGATCAGCAAAATGCATACAGCTATGAGGGTACCTTTACCAAATTCAACTTCAACAACAAGAAGATCAACTGGGACCAGGTAAACTATGTTCTAAATGAAACATGTTGGGAAGATATCTTAAATAACATGGACCCTAACCAGTGCCTTGTAAAGATCCACTATCTGGTAGCTGAAGTATGTTCAAGGCATATTCCTCTAAGAAAAAAGAAGAGAAGAAGTAAACTGGAGAGAGAGAGACGCTTCCTCTACAGAAGGCAAAAAATCACGGAGCTCTTCAAGAATGCTAGATTCTCTGAAACACGGAAGGAAGCCCTAACCAGGGAAGTGGAAAATATTGAGCTTAAGAAAAATAATCATACAGGATCCAGGAGAGACAAGAGGAGCTAAAAGTGATTAGTGAAATTAAAAGAAATTCGAAATAGTTGTTTTCATATGCCAAAAACATGACTAAAGCTATATCTAGTATAGGGCCCCTGCGCAGACAAGAAGGATCCTACACAGATAACAACAAAGAAATGAGTGAGATACTGAAATCTCAATATGACTGTGTTAGCGAGCCACTACTCAGTCTAAAGATAAACAGTCCAAATAATTTTTTCATGAATGAGCCTCAAAACCCTGTCAATATATGCCAAATTTCTGACATAAACCTAAATCCACTAGACTTTGAGAAAGCCATCGACGACATGCTCATGCACTCAGCCCCAGGCCAGACTCGTGGAACTTTGGGTTCATTAAGAACTGCAAGAAACCCCTCTCACAGGCCCTAAGTATGCTTTGGAGAAGGAGCACAGACACAGGTGAGATTCCAGTCGCTAAAAACAATGGATATAGCCCCACTCCATAAAGGTGGCAGCAAAGCAATAGCTAAGAACTATAGACCAATAGCTTTAACATCCCACATCATAAAAATCTTTGAAAGAGTTCTAAGAAGCAGGATTCAAACCACTTGGATTCCCAACAGTGGCACAATCCAGGGCAACATGGGTTCAGAGCAGGTCGCTCCTGCCTCTCGCAACTACTGGACCACTATGATATGGTCTTAGATGCACTGGAAAACAAACAGAATGCAGATGTAATATACACAGATTTTGCAAAAGCCTTTGACAAGTGCGATCATGGTGTAATAGCACACAAAATGCTTGCTAAATGCATAACTGGCAAAGTAGGCAGATGGATCTTCAACTCTTTAACCAATCGAACACAGTAGTTGTAAACAGAATTAAATCGGAAGCTGCAATAGTGAAGAACTGTGTTCCAAAAGGCACAGTACTCGCCCCTATCCTGTTCCTCATCCTCATATCAGACATAGACAGAGATGTAAACCATAGCACTGTATCATCCTTTGCAGATGATACTAGGATCTGCATGAGAGTGCCATCCATTGAGGACACGGTAAATCTCCAAGAAGATATAAACCAAGTTTTCCAATGGGCAACATAGAACAATATGATATTCAATGAAGACAAATTCCAACTACTCCGTTATGGAAAACTGGAGGAAATAATAGCTAGAACTGAGTATACTACAAACTCTACTCACACAATTGAGCGGAAAAGTAATGTGAAGGACCTGGGAGTGGTAATGTCTGAGGATCTCACCTACAAGGATCACAACAGTGCCACTAATCACATCTGCGAGGAAACTGATAGGATGGATAATGAGAACATTCAAGACAAGAGATGCCAAGTTAAATCACTTGTTCTCTCTAGGCTGGAATACTGCTGTACATTAACATCTCCATTCAAGGCAGGTGAAATTGCAGATCTAGAGAATGTACAGAGAACCTTTACCGCACATATAAGTTCCATCAAACACCTTAACTATTGGGAACGCTTGGAAGCACTTGACTTGTACTCGCTGGAGCGCAGTCGAGAGATATACATCATAATATACACCTGGAAAATAATGGAGGGACTGGTCGTCCGTAATCTGCACACACAAATCACTCCCTACGAAAGCAAAAGACTCAGCAGATGATGCAACATACCTACAGTGAAAAGTAGGGGCGCCATTAGTACACTAAGAGAAAACACAATAAGTGTCCGGGGCCTAAGACTGTTCAACAGCCTCCCACCAGCCATAAGGGGCATTACCAATAGACCCCTGGTTGTCTTCAAGAGGGAGCTGGACAGATACCTAAAGTCAGTGCCGGATCATCCGGGCCGTGATTCGTACGTTGGACTACGTGCGGCCAGCAGTAACAGCCTCGTTGATCAGGCTCTGATCCACCAGGAGGCCTGGTCATGGACCGGGCCGCGGGGGCGTTGATCCCCGGAATACCCTCCAGGTAGGTAGACCGGCTGATCAGGAACTGACTCGAGAAACTTAACCAGTTTCCTCTCTCCTCTTGAAGACAATTTGAGATCTGTTGACAGCTCCCTTTATGTATGAAGGGAGGGTTTTGAAAAGTTCTTGTTTTGTTTCAGTGTTTTTGTTGCACCCCAGCTTTGTATATGAGGTATATTGCAACGTCCGCTGAGCCTTTTGCTCGCGTAGGGAGTAATTTCAATGTGTAAATTTAGAACCAAACTGTTCACTGTTTTTCAGGGAAAGATTATAATATATATTTGTTGCCTGGGTTTAAGGGAATATATTCTGAGAAGTCCCTTAGACTGTATTTCCTTGAATGCAGGCGAGAAAAATGTTTATCATGTTGGGTGGTAGTAGTGGGGGTAGTAGTGGTAAGTAGTAGTGGGGGTAGTAGTGGTAAGTAGTAGTGGGTGTGTGATAGTGGTTGATGTTGTCAGGAAGAAGTGGACCAAGCTATGGTGTTCTGGTCACGGTGCCTTCACTCTCCACGTGTTTGCGCTGCCGTACGTGTTGTGTCATCTCTTATGTGTTATTACTGCAGACCCCCGTTCCCCGGGCCCCAAAAACCCCACAGAAAAATTTTTTTTTTCTCTCCCCCTCTCTCTCTCTCTCTCTCCCTCCCCCCCCCCCATCAGGGGGGGTGTTCTTTGGGTTTTTTTCTCATGGGGGAAAAATTCCCGTGTAATGCCAGAGAACTGACATGGTAGGGGGGTGGTAACTTCCCCAGTATGGTAAACCCTGTTAGTGCCATAATAAAACATGGGCCCAGGACCCCGTGGACGGGATATAACATGGAACACCGGACCCCCTGGACGGGTGATTAAAAAAGGAACACACGGACCCCCCTGGACGGAAGGGTATAACATGGAACACACAGGACCCCACATGGACGGATGATATAACATGGAACACAGGATTTATATAATTCAGTCTCCGTCATCTACAAGATGTAGCTGTCTGCCAGCTATGTTTGTCTGGCTTAATCCAAAATTTTACTAATTCCCCCACTGTTGGGGGGTTTGGGAATCCACCGTTTATTTTTCACCATACTGTATTTCCAGTCACTCAACCATATTCCCCAATGCTAACCTAAGAACATTATGCCAATAATAAACATCTCTTAAAGACAATAACAGCAGTAACATTTATAA
>WNWK01002355.1:0-157500 GCA_009830355.1 Cherax destructor
TCTGCAAAGGAAGACACGGCACTGTGGCTTATATCCTCGTCTATGTCCGATATGAGGATGCAGGCGTGAGGCCTTGCAGACTGAAAAACTAGTGGGAGAAGAAGAAGTAGAGGTAGGGTTAGATAAGGAGGTGGGGGTTTCAGTGGGGAAAACCACAAAAGAATTAGAAACGGGTGACCCCAGAAGACACGACGTCAGAGGAGCTGGTAGGCGGGGGACTGCCAAGGTTGGAGGCCTCCTAGCTACTCCAGAATAAGAGACACGAAGAAGATTACCCTGAAGGCGGAGCCGAGAGACAGCCATAGCATAAGACTTTCATTCTCCTTAAGACAATAGATTTTTTGTTCATTAAGATAGACCTGACATCGGCAATTATTATTATAATCAAATAGAAGCCCCTAAACCACAGGGGTTATACAGCGCTGCAGGTTATTGTAGGATGCAGGGAGAGTGGGTTGTAAGAGGGAGATGGATGATTAGTAGGGTATGGAGTGCAGCAGGACAGTGGATAGTGCAGGGATAGAGGGTAGCAAGAGATCGAGGTAGAAGGGACTGGGGGAGGTGCTAGAGGTATAATCTTCAGAGTTTGTGTGTAAGTCAGTTTCTGTCAAAAAGTCAACGAAAGAGTCAGGATTAAAGGAGGGTCCATCAGCAGAGCGAAGAGGCCGTTGGAGGTAAATTCTGCGCCTGTTGATAGAGTGGGCAGTCAACAGAATATGTCAAACAGACACGGGAACCTGACAAGCTCACAGAGAGGACAGGGAGCCTCTCCATAAGATATCCGTGAGTAAGACGGGTGTGGCTGATGCGAAGACGGAAGAGTGTAGTCTCCCAACCTCGACATTGGTGACAAGAAGAAGGCCAGAAACCTATACTCGGTTTAATAGAATGATGTTTGTTATTTAGCAGGTCAGACCAGCGTTGTTGCCAACGGTGAGGTGGGTAGCAATGACCGCAAAATAGTCCGTGAAAGGAACACCTCTATATGAAACTGGAAGGTCATGTACTGCTGACCGCTCAGCAGTGTCTGCTTGTTCATTGCCCTGACGTCAACATGACCAGGGACCCAACAAAAACAATATATTTGTGCTTGCTAGAGATACGGCGTAACCAAAGTTGGATATGAAAAACTAGGGGTGAGGTGTATCAATTTTACGGATAGCCTGTAAAGCACTAAGGAGTCTGAAACGACCACAAATGGTGACACAGGCATGAGACAGGCCAGGATGAATTACAACAATTGGATATGCTGAATATTGAAGACAGAGTAAAACAACTTAAATTAAATCAAGTTTATAAAATTGCTCACAAACAGTGTCCAGAATATCTTGCTGCCAATTTGTCAAGGCTGGGAATCAAAGCAGTCATAGTACTAGGGAAGAGAGCACAACTTTGTAGTTCCCACAGTCAGTGGCCAGGCTTTCAAACACCTTTTATTGTACAGCAATAAAAGAATGGAACAGACTGCCTGCACATGTCAAAGCCAGTCACAGCATGAGCCAGTTCAAGAAGAGAACCAAAAGGTACCTAATGAATGTAACGACAGAAAGGGAGGAGAATGATTTTTTTTTTTAGCTAACACACATGTATATGTAAATAACTCTTTTTACCTTATTCCTAGTATACTTTATCTTTATAATATAATAACATATATATCCTACAATGTAAAATATTAAGGTATAAAAAGGACCCCAATGGAAAAAAAGTCACCTGACTTTTTGGGTTATCCTAGGTTCTCACACATATGCTGCTATGTATGATAATGTATGTAAATGATTTGTGTATACCTGAATAAACTTACTTACTTACTTATGCAATACGTATAAGTGCCACAAGAATGGCATACAATTCAGCTGTAAATATGCTGGCTGGGGGAGTAGATGCCTCGCACGACACTGTCTGGGAAGACTGCTGCGAATCCGACACCCAGATGATTTTGAACCATCGGTGTATACTGGGATGGCATGGGAATGAGAACGGAAGTGGTCTAGAAAAAGCGCGAGAAGCCGCCGTAGGTAGTTGGGCTTTCGCGCAAGGTAGAGGAATAGAACAGACACGAATAGCAGGAACTTCCAGGGGTAGGGGAAAGGAGATGTCACATGAACGTATAAAGGTGGTAGTTGAAGGAAGCCAAGAGGAATGTAGACGAAGAGAAAAGGGACGAAGTAAACAGGGCGACGGACAAATAAAGTGCGCCTACTAACATCTGTGACAATCCTATACATGGAAGGATTGGAAGGTCATGGGAGCAAACATAATAGCAAATGCAATGTGCATCACGACGATCGGACAAGGGGGGAATGTTCTTTTACATAGAGGCTCTCAACAGGAAAGAACGAAATGCACCAAGGCATAAACACAATCCCTGATGATGTATGGGATTAAGGCTAGAAAGAGTAGCAGGGGGGCTGCCGAATATATCTGTCACCATAATCGAGTTTCGATAAAATTAGGGTTGAATGCAGGCGGAGGAGAGTGCTACGATCAGCCCCCATGAAAGATGTGCGAGGGTTTTAGGAGGTTCAGGCATGACAAGTTGCCTTCAGAGAGGTAATGTGAGGTTTCCAGGACAATCGACGGTCAAACAGGAGGCCGAGAAACCTGACTGTATCACTTCTGGGATATGTGAGCCGAGGTACAACGGATGATCAGAGACCACTGAACGTCTAGTAAACGTAATTTGATGAGTTTTGCCACTAGAAAATTTAAACCGTTGAGTGGTGGCCCAATCAGAAACGGTTGACGGCATGCTGGAGGGAAACTGCAATGAGGTGACAGTCAGCACCCGCACAAGCTATAGCAAAGTCATCCACATAAAGCGATGACCAAATGTTGGATGGGAGAACTGATGCCAGATTATTTATAGCAAGGAGAAAGAGTGTTGTGCTCAGAACACAACCCTGGGGGACACCTTCAGCTTGGACAAAGTCCAAAGCTCATTACTAACCTGAAACGGAAATGTCTTTCAGTTAAGAAAGCCTTAAGGAAAAATGGTAGATTGCCTTGGAGGCCTAAGGAGGGCCTGGGTCAAGATATTATATTCCAAGTTGTGTCATGCCTTCTCAAGATCGAAAGATGGCGATAACCGAGTGATTATTGGCAAAGGCATTACGAATATACGTATCCAAGCGCAGTAAGGGGTCAATGGCAGAACGGCCCTTACGAAAGCCATATTGACTAGTGGGAGACTACTGTGCGTCTCTAAATACCACATCAAACGTCTATTAACTAGACGTTCCATCACCTTGCAAACTGCACTGGTAAGAGCGATGGGACGGTAGTGGAGGTATCACGTCCTGTAGTACCGGTTTGCGAAAAGGAGAACAATAGCAGACTTCCACAGCTGGGGAAGAACTCCTCGGGCCATATAAGATTAAAGAGTCGTAAGAGGACAGTAAGAGCAGACTGATATAAATGCTGTAGCATATGAATATGTATGCCGTCTGGCCCAGCTGCCGATGATCGGCAAGCAGAGAGTGTTGCCTCCAGTTCTTGAAGAGTAAAAGGCACATTATAAGATTCTTCTGAGAGAAGAAAAATCTAAGGGCTTTAACTCGCTGGCAGACTTAGAAGAAAGGAACGAGGGGCATAGGTGGAGCCCCTGAGAAATGCGGACCAGATGATTACCAATTTCAGTGGCAACGGCAAGAGGTTGTGCTATATCGACACCGGCAACCTGAAGAACAGGAGCCAGGTCGGGGAGAATTTACCACTCAATTTCCGCACTTTCTTCCAGACTGCACGTACTGCCCAAGCACAAGCAGGAGACCACCAAGGCACGCACTTCTGAGAATGCTTCCCCGAGGTTTGGGGGATAGAATGTGGAGCTGCCGTGAAGACGGAGGACGAAAAGATATGTAAAACCTCATCAATGGAGGACGAGGAAGGAATCTCATGAAAGGCAGTAAGATGTGCGTAAAGGTCCCATTTCGCCCGGTCAAATTGCCAGCGTGGGCTACGAGGAGGTGGAGAATACGAAGGGGACCTAAGGATGATAGGGAAATGATCACTATCATGTAAGTCCGGGAGGACAGACCAGGTGAAGTCAAGGACAGTTGATGAAGAGCAGATTGAAAGATCGATGCAGTTGAAAGAATGAGTTCGGGGATCAAAATGGGTAGGAGTACCCGTATTTAAAACATGGAGGGGGAGAGAAGCAAGAAATGCCTCCAAATGAATGCCACGGGAGTCACAGTGCAACCCTCCCCAAAGAAAATGGTGTGCGTTAAAATCGCCAAGTAATAGAAGGGGTGGCGGCAAGGAAGAAACCAGAAAATCAACATCTGGGATAGACAATGCTCGCAAAGGGAAGAGATATAAAGAACAGAGTGTATACCACTTATTCAAGTGGATACGGGCTGAGGTGTAATGTAGAGAAGAATGAACATAGAGCTGACGGTATGGAACACCAGTGCGTATAAGAAGAGCATTTTCGTTAAAGGTTGCATCGGAAAAAGGATCTGATGAATACAACAAACATAGCCTGAAAAGGGCCGGATAACAGAGGATTGCAATTTGGGTTCTTGCAAACAGACACCAACAGGGGAAAACTGGGAGAGCAACACCTGAAGCTCACCCCAGTTACCCCTGAGGCCTCGGATATTCCACTGCAAATAAGCCATGATTTATAGAGAGAAAGACATAAGTCGAAGTTAGAGGTATCTATGGACTAGGATTAGAAAAGTCCACGTGTGGAGGAAGCGGAAGATCTGTAATCAGAGAAGAAGTGGGACGCTGTGAAGGAAGGTGGGGTGTAGACGGAGAAGAGAGAGTAGGAGGAACCGGAGGTGGAGCGGTGTCCATCAACGTTCCAGTCTCTGTAATATATTCTGCAATAGCTTCCAGTGTTTCGGAAGACAAAGATGCAGAATGGGGGACTACATTAGAAATGGAAGGAGGAGGGTGAGTAACCATCAGGGAGACTATAGACTGTACTAAAGTAGAAGGCGAGGAGATGGAAGAGGAAACTGTCAAAAGGGCTTGGGAGGGGACAGGAGTGGAAGCAGCCTGGGGCGGGGCAGTCAAGGAAGGAACGTGGGAGGGGACAGGGGATGAAGACATTGAACGAAGAGGAGGATGAACCTCCACACACGTTACAGAACTAGTCAGAGGTGAAGAACCCGGCAATGGGGATTTTTTGCCAGACTTATAAGAAGGGGGGCGCTGAGGTTTAGGTGGTGAATGAGGGCGTGTAGACACAGAACTGTGCGAGTGAGTGGATGAAGGGGTGTGGACAGTATGGGATGGCGAGGTAGGGACCTCGGAGCCAAGAACAGCAAAAGGATTCGAGACGGGTGACTGAGGATGGGGCGACCACAGAGGAAGCCGGGGAAGTTGGGACCCCACAAGTGGGGCGACGTTTAGCAATGCGAGAATAGGAAATATGGGGAAGACTTCCTTGAAGGCGTAGATGAGAGACGGCCATACCATATGAGAAGCCTTCCGCCTCTTTGAGACAACGGATTTCCCGCTCATTCAGGTAAACCTGACAACGGCGAGAGTACGATGGATGACTCATGACAGTTAAGGCAAGAGGGAGATAGATTACAAGAAGGACTGGCATGGTCGTCGGCACCACAGACTGGGCATTCGGCCATGGACCTGCAATATTTCACTGGATGACCAAAATGCCAGCAGTTTCTACACTTTTGCGGTGTAGGGGTCACCTTTCGAACTTGTAATGAAGACAAAAGTACAAAACTATGTTTAAAAAATGTCATGTCTAAACTATGTTCAAATTTCATAGCTTAAATACTCACCTTTACTCATTGTATACTATCTACAAAAATTCTTACAATTTAGTTTTAAGTTAATTTTAAGTCTGCCCAAAATGCCCTGCATACTAGGGGCTTTTGGCATGTACACCTCATGTAATCTCAATAACCAAATGTAATTCTTTGTATCATGTCCAAATAAAAATATTATTATTATTATTATTATTATTATTATAGACTGAAGGTGGAAGTTCACGGCTGTCAAATGATAAACGAGCTATATTGCAAGGATAACGTCTTCGCTTATTGGCAGGGAGGACAAAAATGTCAACTTTAAGGATAGGGAGTTCTTGGAGCTCAAGCTGCTCCAAAATGTCCACCACATTTTCGGAAATTCCGTTGGACAATGGTGTGGGGTAAAATAACAGTACCACTACAAGAATTGAGAGAATGATGCTTGTCAATAGTGATAGGAATAGTATCTATGGTCTAAGGAGGGAAAGATCGCGAGCTTGGCCAGCATTCTGGACCGTGATGATGCGAGTGCCGCTCTTGAGAGCATGAAATGAGATATCTTTACCTACATGGCATAGGAGAGCTTTACCAATATACTATGATCGGAAAGATAGGTACAGTGGACCCTCGCTATTCGAACACTCCAAAACTCACCCTCATTCCAGAATGCTGTTCAAGTGCTGTTACCAAATGAATTTATTCCCATAAGGAATGATGTAAATTAGATTAGTCCATTTCAGACCCCCAAAAATACACTTATAAAAGCACTTACAATAATAAACTTACATAAAAGGGTGAGTTTTGGAGTGTTCGAATAGCGAGGGTCCACTGTATTAGGAGAGGTCGGTCATATTGTAAAAAACTTTGTCCATTGAGTAGTGTGAAACAAAGTGTTTAAGGGGAGTGTGTGACGTGCTGGTCATTTCTGAAATGAATGAGAAGGAAGTGTCGAATCGTCATGTAAGGGTCTTGGTCGTTTGGGTGTGAGACCGGAGGTGGTCCGACGTGTGACGGGTGAGCAATCCGAAAATTGCCGCACCGTTGAGGGAGAAGCCAGAATCAAGGTCAGAGAAGAGCGAAGGTCAGACGTGTCAAAAGGGTCGGTTGGAACCCCGGTACCTGAAGCAGGTGACGAACCGGCACCAGCAAGAGGTACAGGGGTATTAGAGGTGTCCGAAGAGTTGTCCATTAACAAGATAGGGTCAGAACTGGGTGCGGTATCAAGAAGGGACCCGGGGGTAGGTTCACGGATTAGGGCATCCATGGTTAGGTTACTTCTTTCTTTTTATTTTTAAGAAAAAAAAAGAAATAAAATAAAAATAAAAAAAAAATAAAAAAAGGGGGAACATGGAGGAATAGCTCCTAGGAGGAATGAAAGGGGAGTAAATCCCCCTCCAAGCCCAAGAGGACCTCAACACCTCAAGTAGTGCAGATGCTGCATGGAACCCGTGCCATACCCTACCCTTCATGCCAGTAAACCAGCAATCCGGGATAGCAACCTCACATCCACCGAGCCACCTCAGCGGACAAAAGAGAGGGCGGCCGGATACCCGCCACAAAGCATACCGCCTTCGGCCACCACCCCTGGAATCTGAAAGGTGGCCTCCAGAGTTACACCCGTCGCCCGAAAGATACCCAAGGCCACTCCCCGGGAGACTGGAGAGGGATCGGGACATCCCCAGGCGATCCAGATTCCACAGCAAACTACACCACCGCCAAGAACCTCAACGGAATGGGATGGACCACGGTACCCTTCCCCCTACCTAGGAACTAGAATGCCTGTGGAGAGAAGCTCCCAGGGTAAAAATGGGAAGGGAATAAGGGAGGGATGAGGAGGAGAAGGAGGAGGAAAGGGAAAAGGGAGAATGGGGAAGATGGGAAAGAGAAGGGGGGATTGGGGGGTAATTAGGTTCGGTCTGAGGAAGAAGACCAAGAGGTCTAATTCCTCAGACTGATAGCCTCTTTACCATGACAAGGAGCCCCCCTTAAAGAGGTGACATCGGCAGAAAAAAGAAGAACAAGGTTCACTGCAATTGAAACAAGTGGGGGAAGACTGCAAGATGTATCGGCATGATCTGTGGCACCGCAGGCCGGGCACTCTGCAGCAGATCTGCAGTATTTAGGGGGGTCCAAAGCGCCAGCAATTTCGACACTGTTGGGGAGTAAGGACCACTTTACGTACTTCTAGCCGATGGCCCACAATGGAGGACGGGAGTTCATGGCAGTCAAAGGTTAAGCGGACGATGTTACTGGGAAAGCGCCTCCGCCCACAAGCGGGTAGGACATATGTATCCACTTTGAGAATTAGAAGGTCCTGAAGGGCTAATTACTCCAAAATATCATCACCGCAAGACAAAAAATCACTATACAATGGTACGTGGTAAAACCACTGCACCACTGCAAGAATTGAGAGTAGCATGCTTGTGCTTGTGAACTGTGATCGGAATGTTATCAATGGAATTAAGATGGGAAAGATCATGAGCTTGTACTGCATTCTGAACTGTAAGGATGTAACTGCTTCGAAGAGCGTGAAAGTATATATTTTTGGCCAACGTGTCGTAAAAGAGCTTTACCAATACTATGGTCAGAAAGATAACACTATGTAACAAAATTTATTTTGTTGTGTTCCTGGGAAATAAGCATAATTTCCCAATTCTTTATAACTAAACAAAATTTAAAGAAAAAACAATTTTGATCCCAGTTGGAGATGTCAGTTGCAGGGAAAACAATTTAGTCAACTGCATACTTGTAAACATGGTGTGTAAAGGAAGTGGGTGTCGCATGGGTCGTTTCTGGGCGGAATGAGCAGACATCAAAGAACTGTCGTCAGCAAATGGTCTGGAACGCTTAGGCGTAGTACCGCGGAGGCCCGACCTGAGGTAAGTCGGCGATCCAAAAACCGTCTCACACCATATTCGGGGAAGCTGGACGCATAGTTAAAGATGTGCAAGAAGCAGAGGCACTAGCAGAAATGGGCGAAGCCACAGCACCTGAAGCAGGTGACGAAGCGTCACCAGCAGAAGGTACAGGGGTATGGGAAAAGTTTGGAGAATGGTCCAATAATGAAGCCGGGTCAGTACAGGATGCGGTAACAGAAAGGGGCCTGGGAGAAGGAGGGTTATCACGGAACGAAGACTCCATCATAGTGGTACTTCTTTCTAATAATAATATCTTTATATATTTACAAGTACATGTACAAGGTATACAGGCCTAGCTGACATCAATGACATACTACTATATAGAAAGCCCCTTGTTATACTGAGCATTTCAGGTAAATTAGGTCAGTTTTTGTCCCAGGATGCGACCCACACCAGTCGACTAACACCCAGGTACCCATTTTACTGATGGGTGAACATAGACAACCAGTGTAAGAAAACACGTCTAATGTTTCCACCCCTTCGCCAGGAATCGAACCCGGACCCTCGCCGTGTGAAGCGAAAGCTTTTGCCACCAGGCCACGGGGCACCGTGGACCCTCTAACAAAAGTATTTGCCTAACCCAGTTTCAAGGCTACTAAAGGAATAACCATTGATACCCCTACTGACTCGTGTCGTGCTCAAATCCAATCCCTTTCGACTATATTTCAAAATCTGTACTTTTCTATATCCTTTCTAAAGCTAAACGTGTCCAATATAAATCCATTATTTCGAATTCTTTCTTGAATGAATATCCTCAGAACCTTATTTATATCCTATTTATTTATGCCCATCTTCCTTTTATAAACTTTATCATGTCTCCCCTCATTGTACATCTGATAAGAGAATGTAGGTTAAGGGTTGTCAGTCTGCGTATGAAAGATTACTTAAGTAAATTAATTTTGTCATTGTATGTTCTCAAGTGAATTTATATGCATTTTGTAGTATGAAGACCAGAACTGAGCTGCATAATCTAAGTGAGGCTTTACTAATGACGTATACAGCTGCATTATATTATTATTAGTAGTAGTATTATCAAAAGGAAGCGCTAAAAGCTGCATTATAACATCTGGATTTTTTTGCTTACACTTCTTGATATAAATTCCAGGACCCTGTTAGCCTTAAGGGTGTTTTGGTTTCAGGTTGCTGATTACCATAACTCCCAAGCCCTTTTCACATTCTGTATGGTCAAGTGCTGTATTATTTAGCTTATAAGTGCTGGGGTTATTTACATTCCCGAGCTTTAGGACTTTGAATTTATTTACACTGAACGGCATCTGCCACTTTTCTGACTACGACATTACCTTGTCTAAATCTTTAAATTAAGTGACATCTTCGTATGAGTCTATTCTGCCTATCTTTGCCATCAGTGAATTTGCTGATGGAAAGATAGGCATTGTTATTCCCTCGTCAAGGTCATTAATGCAAATTATGAACAATGGGCAAAAGCTGATCGTTGTGGAATGCCACTTTTAAAGGAATGATCCCCATTTATACAGACTATGCTTCCTGTAGGTCAACCACACCTCGATCCATGACAGATTTTTTTTTGGGGGGGTGGGGGGGGTACTCTATCAAGAGCCTTACTGAAATTCAAATAAACAATATCGTATTTTTTATCATGATCAACTGCCTCAAATACTTTACTAAAGAAAGTCAGTAAATTAGTCAGGCAAGAACAGCCCCTCGTGAATCCATGTCGAGTATCATGAATCAAATTATGCTTATGAAGATATCTTCTAATATCGGCTAAAATTGACTAATACTTTGCCTACAATTGAGGTCAGACTTACTGGACGGTAATTTGATGGTAATGACTTATCCCCTGCTTTAATAATAGGAATTACATTAGCCCGAAATGCTCTGCATACTAAGGGAGTTCTGCATGTACACCTAAATGTCATATATGAATGGTATACAGTATCGACAAGCTGAAAATTAGACACATGTGCAACATCTGGGTATCTTTATTGTAGACGTTTCGCCCTCCAGTGCTTTATCAATACAGATTCAAGGACATAATTGGAAGACAGTAGAACTATATACAAAAAGATGAGGTAATGTGTGCCTCAGTCTTGGAGTTGGTGAAGAGCACCGTAGTCGTGGCTACGGTGCTCTTCACCAACTCCAAGACTGAGGCACTGATTACCCCATGTTTTTGAATATAGTTCTACTGTCTCCCAATTATGTCTTTGAATCTGTACTGATAAAGCACTGGAGGGCGAAACATTTACAATAAAGATACCCAGATGTTGCACATGTGTCTAATATTCATCTAAATGTCACCCATCTCTGTGCAAACATTGTATTATGCTGAAATAAAGAATTTGAATTTCAATATCAGACACTACACCTGTTTGGAGAGATTTATTAAAAAGGTTAATGAATGGGTCATAAAGTTTCATCTTGAACTCTTTAAGAACCCCTGAAATAAGTTCATCGGGGTCTAGGGACTTATTTTGCTTCACTCTGTCAACCTGTGACTGTGACATTACATATTTTCCTCATGTCTATAATGATTAACTACTGGGATATCGTTTGTCTTCTTGAATGAAGACCGATAAGAAATACCTGCTAAAAACGGAGCACAATTATTTCTCTTTGTCAGCAAGCTGTCCAAAGTTAGTTTTTAGTGGACCTAACTTTTCTCTAACCGTTCTTCTATATACTTCGAAAAAAAAAATCTTTCGGATTAGTTTTCGAATCCTCAACAACTTTTAATTTCATAGTCCCGTTTAGCTCATCCTATTTCCTTTTTAACCTTCCTAATGTGAATAAACTGCTTCCCAAAGTGATTCTCACCTGTTTTTATACGCCTATAAATTCCTTTCTTCTGCCCTTAAAGCCTATTGTTCATCCATTTCGGATCATTCCTATTCAATCTTATTTCTCCATCCGAAATAAATATTCTTTATAAAGCATTTGAGTTTTACTGAGAACGCTTGTGCACTGTTATCTTGTTTATAGAATATTACTAACTAGAACACCTAAACATTTATCGAGTGTGCTAGCTCGATTGCTAGCACACTCAGCTCACACACTGAGGTCCGTGGTTCAATCCCCGGTACGGGTGGAAACATTAGAATGTGTTTCCTTAAGACACCTGCTGTCCAGGTTCAATTATCAGTAAAATAGGTACCTGGGTGTTAGTTGACTGGTGTGGGTTGCATCCTGGGACAAAACTGACCTAATTTGCGGGAAATGCTCAGCATAACAAGGGGCTTTCTATATAGTAGTATGTCATTGATGTCAGTTAGGACTGTATACCTTGTACATGTACTTGTAGAAATAAAGATATTATTATTATTATATTAATTCATAAATGTCATGGAGGGAAAGTGAAGTTTCGAATCCCTAGAGTTTCTCCACATACACTGAAATGTGCTCATTCATGCTGACTAGGATATACGCTGGCAAACATCGTGCCTCCGCCACCCCAAACAGCTGACTCATCCTGCCTATCACAAATGACTTCCAAATGTTGGTAGAAGACAAGCAAGGTTCCCAAACAAGTGGTTGGGAGCTATATGATTGCCTCAATTCAGTGTAATTTATATAATTAGTTTACCGCATGAGAAATCCAGAGTGGTGAGTGTAGATTGTATCAGTTATGGTGATTAGCTGGACACATTCAAGCAGCATCGTGCATCTACCACGGTGCAGTAACAGCTGAATATATATATTATTGTAACCATGAACAAGTGGTATTGATCAATAACACTGCGACTAGCCAAGGGGTCGAACCCATGCTGCTTTGGTCCGCCTCATGGTGAGCAAAAGACAGATGACGCTCTAGTCCACGGGACCACACAATTCTCAAGAATGACGCACCCAGCCAAGCTAGATGTTGTACCCGTCATCCGAGAATATACGGTGGTGTGGATGCCTCTGAGCTAATTTCATTCTACTTCCTGTTTGGTGTACTAGCCCAACGAGCAGTATTTTGTATTATTGTACCCACGAACGAGTACTGATCAATAAGAACACTGCGACTAGCCAATAAATAAATGATATATATTATATATATCGTGCCGATTAGGTAAAACTTGCGATTTTGGCTTAAATAGCAACGCTCTTCTTGCCAAATAAGACAAGCGAAAATTTGTGTATGCAATAATTTCGCAAAAATCATTCTGAACCTAACGAAAAAAATATATTTCATTGTGTTTGTTTATTATTAAATTATTGTAAGCGTATCTAAAATATATTTAGTTGGGTTAGGCTAAATTAAATTGCGCTTGTTATAATAAGGTTAGGTAAGTTTTCAAAGTTTTTCTTGGTACAAAATTATAATTTTTTACATTAACATAAATTAAAAAAATATATCTTTAAACGTATAAGAGAATTTTTTAGAAAGGACTTAATTTTAAATAAGTTATGCTAATTGACCAGTTTTACCTATTAGGCACGACATTATATATATATATATATATGCGGCCCGGTCTGTGACCAGGCCTCATGTTGGATCAGAGCCTGATCAACCAGGCTGTTACTGCTGGCCGCACGCAGTCCAACGTACGAACCACAGCCTGGCTGGTCAGGTACCGACTTTAGGTGCCTGTCCAGTGCCTGCTTGAAGACAGCCAGGGGTCCATTGGTAATCCCCCTGATGTATGCTGAGAGGCTCTATGGATATCTTTTATAGGGTATAATAATAATAATCTTTATTTCTACAAGTACATTTACAAGGTATACAGGTCTAGATGACATCAATGACATACTACTATATAGAAAACCCTTGTTATGCAGAGCATTTCGGGCTAATTAGGTCAATTTTGTCCCCAGGATGTGACCCACACCAGTCGACACCCAGGTACCTATTTTACTGATGGGTGAACAGGGACAACAGGTGTAAGGAAACACGCTCAATGTTTCCTCCCTTGCCGGGTATCGATCCACAAACCTCTCAGCATGTGAAGCGAGAGCTGTCTACCAGGCCACGTGCCACCCTATAGCTTATGTTATGCTAAACGATATGTTATTTGGCTGATTAGATTTCAAGCCTATCGACTACAAGGTCACTGTGATTGCATGTTACCTGTACACGACCAGTCAAGGATACTTTCATCCTATCAGGTAACAGGTCCTTAGCTTTGAACTACAGACCAATAAGCCTAACCTCCATAGTGGGAAAACCGATGGAATCTGTAATTGTAGATGAATGGTTCAGAGAACCAACAAGTTGATAAATTAGACACATATGCGACACTTGGGTATCTTTATTGAGGAAACGTTTCACCACACATTGGCTTCATCAGTCCAATACAAAGTAGAAAGGTGTAAGGAGAGGAGGAGTTTAAGGTAATCAGTCCCTCGGGCTGGAGTCGATGTGTTCAGTCCATCAATCTTGTAGGAAGTACAGCACAGGGCTGTAGAGGTGGCTTATATGCTGTAGTCAGGTGAGGCGAAGCAGGAGGAGGCGGGGTCATAGTGGCACCATCCATTAGTCGAAGTAGGTCTTCGTCCAAAGGTTGTCTGACACAGCAACATCTTGGGATCTTGATACAAACGAATTCTTCAACACTTGTCCAACCTTTGGACGAAGACCTACTTCGACTAGTGGATGGTACCACTATGACCCCGCCTCCTGCTGCTTCACCTCACCTGACTACAGCATATAAGCCACCTCTACGGCCATGTGCTGTACTTCCTACAAGATTGATGGACTGAACACATCGACTCCAGCCCGAGGGACTGATTACCTCAAACTACTCCTCTCCTTACACCTTTCTACTTTGTATTGGACTGATGAAGCCAATGTGTGGTGAAACGTTTCCTCAATAAAGATACCCAAGTGTCGCATATGTGTCTAATTTATCAACTTGTTGGTTCTCTGAACCATTCATCTACAATTTAGATCTGAATAGACTAGTGCAGCGGTAGATGCAGTTTAACATAGACAAATGCAAAGTTCTAAGCGTTGGAAAGGTAAATAACCATGATACTTATAAACTAAATAATGGAGATCTTAATATATCTAATTGCGAAAAAGATTTGGGAGCTCTGGTTGGCATTAATCTAAAGCCCAGACAACAGTGCGTAAGTATTCGAAATAAAGCGAACAGAATTCTTGGCTCCATATCAAGAAGTATTACTAACCGGACTCCGCAGGTTATTCTTCAACTCTATATACCGTTGGTTAGGCCTCATTTAGATTATGCTGCACAGTTCTGGTCTGCGCTTGAAAACGTACAAAGGAGGATGACAAAGATAATCCCATGTATTAGAAATCTTTCCCATGAGGATAGACTAAGGGACCTGAGTGCACTTTCTAGAAAGGCGTAGAATTAGGGGGGATATGATTGAGGTATATAAATGAAAAACAGGAATAGATAAAGGTAATGTAAATACTGTGCTAAAAATATCTAACCAAGACAGGACTCGCAGCAATGGTTTCAAGTTGGAAAAATTTAGATTCAGAAAAAAAAATATAGGAAAGCACTGGTTTGGTAATAGAGTTGTGGATGAGTGGAACAAACTCCCGAGTACCATCATTGTGTAGTTTTAAAAATAGGTTCGATAAATACACGAGTGGGTGTGAGTTGGACTAGGCCTGCTGCAGTGCTCCTTTTTTATGTTCATATCCTTAATATATAGATTAAAACAAATCCTCAGTTTATAAACAGATACACAAATTTTTTGGTGTATATTCGTCACATTGTGTTAACATTTATTAAAGCCATCTACCAATATTTAAGGCTAGTATAAATTTGCACGAGTGTTCCGAGAGGATACCTTTGAAGATATACCTTTGAAGAGTTTCGAGAGTATCTACTCTCTGAGCCCGGCCATGGGCCAGGCTCGTGAATGTTTTAGGTATACAATGGTAGTGTAGTTGTAAATATTACCGACTATCTGTGGAGAACAACACTTGTGTACAGCTTAGGGCATTAAAGGAAACGTTTCGCCACTATTGGCTTTATTAGTCCTAATGAAGAACTTTAGGACTATAATAAAACTACTCGTGGCGAAACGCTTCCTTTAATAAATATCCTGATCTACCTGGAGTCTACCTGGAGAGAATTCCATGGGTCAACGCCCCCGCGGCCCGGTCCGTGACCAGGCCTCTTGTTGGACCAGAGCCTGATCAACCAGGCTGTTACTGCTGGCCGCACGCAGTCCAACGTACGAACCACAGCCCGGCTGATCAGGTACCGACTTGAGGTGCCTGTCCAGTGCCTGCTTGAAGACAGCCAGGGGCTTGTTGGTAATCCCCCTGATGTATGCTGGGAGGCAGTTGAACAATCTTGGGCCCCTCACACTTATTGTGTTGTCCCTCAACGTGCTAGTGGCACCCCTGCTCTTCATTGGGGGAATGTTACATCGCCTGCCGAGTCTTTTGCTTTCGTAGGGAGTGATTTTTGTGTGCAAGTTTGGTACTAAGCCCTCGAGAATTTTCCATGTGTATATAATAATGTATCTCTCCCGCCTGCGTTCTAGAGAGTACAGGTTTAGGAACTTCAAGCGTTCCCAGTAGTTGAGGTGGTTTATCGCACTTATGCGTGCCGTGAAGGTTCTCTGCACATTTTCAAGGTCAGCAATTTCACCCGCCTTGAAAGGTGCAGTTAGTGTGCAGCAATATTCCAGCCTAGATAGAACAAGCGATCTGTAAAGTGTCAACATGGGCTTGGCATCCCTGGTTTTGAAGGTTCTCATTATCCATCCTGTCATTTTTCGAGCAGATGCAATTGCTACATTGTTATGGTCCTTGAAGGTGAGATCCTCTGACATGAACACTCCCAGGTCTTTGACATTAGTTTTTCGCTCTATTGTGTGGTTGGAATTAGTTTTGTACTCCGATGAGATTTTAATTTCTTCACGTTTTCCGTATCTGAGTAATTGAAATTTCTCATCATTGAACTTCATATTGTTTTCTGCAGCCCATTTAAAGATTTGGTTTATGTCTGCTTGGAGTCTTGCAGTGTCTTCAACGGTGGACACTGTCATACAGATTCGGGTGTCATACACAAGTGTTCTTCAATGTGGCCACCACCGAGGTCTGTAGCTTGACATTAGCTTGTATCTATGTAACATATCAAAAATTATTTAGTGACCGATGTCATCAACAGTAATTTCTATATCAACGCAGATTATTATTACAATCATTACCCACAAGGGTCATACAGCACTGCTACGTCAAAGTAGAAAAAAACAACTAGACGAAGGCAAAATTTACCCTTGCACAGAAATATTCTGTATCTGAACAGAAAAGCGTAAAGCTGACAGTACTGAAAAAGACGGGTGATACAAAGACGTAACGCTGACAGACTTAAAGGAATTGAGGTGCAAAGTGTACCACTGACAGTACTGAAGGAAACAGGCTACAAAATTTTAACGCTGACAGCGTTCAAAACGTAATACAAAGGTGTATATGAAAATGGTATACAATAGCGACAGGTTGACAAGACATATGCAACAGTTTGGAATATATTCCGAAAAGTTTCGTCTACACAGTAGGCTTCTTCAGAAGAGTTAACAGAAGCAGTAGAGATGTGAAGACGATGTAATGAGCCTTGAAGACGTAGTTTCTGAGGTGGTCAGTCCGTCAGCCTGGAGAAGAGTTCAGCTCCAGTGTTTGGAACAATGTGAAGTTTAAGCAGTATATACTGTGGGAAGGCGAGGCGCAGTTCAAGAAAGAAGGTAATGTGATAATAATTTTGAAAACAGACAAGTTGAAGATTGAGACACTTATGCAACATATGGGAATCTTGATTAAGGAAAAGTTTCCCCACACAGTGGCTTCACCAGTCCTATACAAAGCAGAAAAGGGGTAAGGAGAGGAGTAATTTGAGGTAATCAGTCCCTCAGCCTGGAATCGATGTGTTCAGTCCATCACATGTTGCATAACTGTCTCAATCTTCATCTTATGGGTTTTGAAAACCATTTATCACATCTGTCAGCCACTTCAACATCATGGGATCTTGATACAAGGAATTCTTCAATACTTGTCCAACCTCTGGACAAGTGTTGATTTAGATTCGAGTATTATCTTAGATTCGAGTATTATCTTAGATTCGAGGCCGGGCTTCCTTCCCTGGCTGACAGTAAGATACATAAACACCTGCAAATTAGCCACGATTCTGCACCGGCAGCAAGGTACCCCGCTGTGTATGGTGTTATCACACAGTGTATGGTGTTATCACGCAGTGTATGGTGTTATCACGCAGTGTATGGTGTTATCACGCAGTGTATGGTGTTATCACGCAGTGTATGGTGTTATCACGCAGTGTATGGTGTTATCACGCAGTGTATGGTGTTATCGCGCAGTGTATGGTGTTATCGCGCAGTGTATGGTGTTATCGCGCAGTGTATGGTGTTATCGCGCAGTGTATGGTGTTATCGCGCAGTGTATGGTGTTATCGCGCAGTGTATGGTGTTATCGCGCAGTGTATGGTGTTATCGCGCAGTGTATGGTGTTATCGCGCAGTGTATGGTGTTATCACGCAGTGTATGGTGTTATCACGCAGTGTATGGTGTTATCACGCAGTGTATGGTGTTATCGCGCAGTGTATGGTGTTATCGCGCAGTGTATGGTGTTATCGCGCAGTGTATGGTGTTATCACGTAGTGTATGGTGTTATCACGCAGTGTATGGTGTTATCACACAGTGTATGGTGTTATCACGCAGTGTATGGTGTTATCACACAGTGTATGGTGTTATCGCAGTGTATGGTGTTATCACGCAGTGTATGGTGTTATCACGCAGTGTATGGTGTTATCACGCAGTGTATGGTGTTATCACACAGTGTATGGTGTTATCACGCAGTGTATGGTGTTATCACACAGTGTATGGTGTTATCACGCAGTGTATGGTGTTATCACACAGTGTATGGTGTTATCACGCAGTGTATGGTGTTATCACACAGTGTATGGTGTTATCACGCAGTGTATGGTGTTATCACACAGTGTATGGTGTTATCACGCAGTGTATGTTGTTATCACGCAGTGTATGGTGTTATCACGCAGTGTATGGTGTTATCGCGCAGTGTATGGTGTTATCGCGCAGTGTATGGTGTTATCACGCAGTGTATGGTGTTATCACACAGTGTATGGTGTTATCACGCAGTGTATGGTGTTATCACGCAGTGTATGGTGTTATCACACAGTGTATGGTGTTATCACGTTGTGTATGGTGTTATCACGCAGTGTATGGTGTTATCACGCAGTGTATGGTGTTATCACGCAGTGTATGGTGTTATCACGCAGTGTATGGTGTTATCACGCAGTGTATGGTGTTATCACGCAGTGTATGGTGTTATCACGCAGTGTATGGTGTTATCACGCAGTGTATGGTGTTATCACGCAGTGTATGGTGTTATCACGCAGTGTATGGTGTTATCACGCAGTGTATGGTGTTATCACGCAGTGTATGGTGTTATCACGCAGTGTATGGTGTTATCACGCAGTGTATGGTGTTATCACGCAGTGTATGGTGTTATCACGCAGTGTATGGTGTTATCACGCAGTGTATGGTGTTATCACGCAGTGTATGGTGTTATCACGCAGTGTATGGTGTTATCACGCAGTGTATGGTGTTATCACGCAGTGTATGGTGTTATCACGCAGTGTATGGTGTTATCACGCAGTGTATGGTGTTATCACGCAGTGTATGGTGTTATCACGCAATGTATGGTGTTATCACGCGTGTATGGTGTTATCACGCAGATGGTGTTATCACGCGTATGGTGTTATCACGCAGTGTATGGTGTTATCACGCAGTGTATGGTGTTATCACGCAGTGTATGGTGTTATCACGCTTATGTGTATGGTAGGTTATCACCAGTGTATGGTGTTATCACGCAGTGTATGGTGTTATCACGCAGTGTATGGTGTTATCACGCAGTGTATGGTGTTATCACGCAGTGTATGGTGTTATCACGCAGTGTATGGTGTTATCACGCAGTGTATGGTGTTATCACGCAGTGTATGGTGTTATCACGCAGTGTATGGTGTTATCACGCAGTGTATGGTGTTATCACGCAGTGTATGGTGTTATCACGCAATGTATGGTGTTATCACGCAATGTATGGTGTTATCACGCTGTGTATGGTGTTATCACGCAGTGTATGGTGTTATCACGCAGTGTATGGTGTTATCACGCAGTGTATGGTGTTATCACGCAGTGTATGGTGTTATCACGCAGTGTATGGTGTTATCACGCAGTGTATGGTGTTATCACACAGTGTATGGTGTTATCACACAGTGTATGGTGTTATCACGCAGTGTATGGTGTTATCACGCTGTGTATGTTATCATCACACAGTGTATGGTGTTATCACACAGTGTATGGTGTTATCACGCAGTGTATGGTGTTATCACGCTGTGTATGTTATCATCACACAGTGTATGGTGTTATCACGCTGTGTATGGTGTTATTGTGGAAATCCTTATCACTCTCCAACGTAGCCTGTTGTCTTTGCGTTGCCAAGCGCATGTTGGAGGTGATCGTACCGGACGAGTGACCCAGCTCCACACCAAAAGATTTTTACAGGTTTCCCCAGTCATGGTGATGCTTTTGTTAGGATGAGTGAGGGAAGGGGTGAGTTTAAGAAAGGATGGAGGAATAAGTGGGAATGGAAGGATAGGTGTGGCGTGGAGGTCCAAGTGTGGACTGGAGACACAGGTGGAGGGTGGCGAGATAGGTGGGAATTGGAGGCATCGGGCAGGCACAGACGGATAGGTTGATAGTGGAAGGATGGGGTGCATTTCATATATACCTCATTTAGAGCACTTTAAAGGCACTAACTACAACTTCTTTTTACAGTACTAAAGCGAAGAATTTACTCACCCACAACAAAGTGCTGAGTGCGCACATAATACATAACACCCTCTTGTACGACTACGGTCTATAGACCCACACTCTAAGTTCCCTAACTGCTAGCGTAGGTATAGTTTTCTAGCTTTAAAGCATATAGACAGCACGAGTCTAATTATTGCCGCATTTTAATCTGTAATTATTACGTTGAGTAGACAGAGCTAATTCATTATTTTATGGACAAAAATCGCCTATAGCTCTGCTCCACTCATTTCACCCTTCAAGGGATGTTCCTTGATGCTGGTGAGGGGCTCTTGATATAGGGAATTGGATCTGTGCCCCAGTTCCCTGAATGCCTTCCACCCCCCCCCTACAATCGCTGTATAATTCCTATGGGTTTAGCGCTCCCCATAATAATAATCGTTTTCCTATCAGGTCTTGATGATATGCTTAGTCTCCTCGTTCTCCAGTATCCCTCCACAGTTGGTAAGGTGGGTGGAGGTGAATCATGGAGTGTCCTGAGGAAATGACTGGAGGGGGTGAGAGGTTAGCGAAAGGTCAGGAATGTGACGAACAACTGTCAGGTTTATAAACCAGTGCAAGCGTCCTTTAAACACCTGACAATGTTTATAGTGTGTCGCAGAGCTGTATAACCCAAGTAGGTTTTGCGCTTTTTGATTATAATAATAATATACAGTGCGTCAGGTTTAAAGATTATATATTATCGATTATACATCGGTCACCAATCCACTTGCACACTATCAAACATACTTGAATTCCTCAGTGTCTATACAGATATATATACACACCTCTGAGTGTATATTAACATGTTGATAAAAGGCAGGACTCGTTATACAGCGTCCTCTAAGATTCCTTCCCTTCCTTCCTATAAGAGTCCTTAAGTTTCCCGATGCTGATTAGTCACTAAATAACCTTCGAAAGATTAAGACCCGTGTCAGGACTCTGTCCTGACATATATTACAACTAAGTACCCAGACATGCGGCGTCTGTATATTTGTGGTTAAATATTTTTTTTAGGTATATTTAGCCTACCATACTCTCACGTAAATTAAAATATAGAACCGAGTATTTGTAAGTTTACATGGAGCGTTCAGAAACTGACGTTGGGACTAGTACAAGAAAATCAACGAACGAGGCAGCCCTTTCTTGCAAAATGGAATTTCGACGTTGCCTGTTTTTTTCTCGGTCACCTCGTTGCCAGACGTATCGGTTAGGTTAGGTTTGTTAGGAAACAGGACAAGTGTTTCCTGACGCGGGTCATATATGACCCACAGCTGGAGCTTTTGGTCCTCTGACCGCTGGCTTACTCCTCCACCCCTTTAAAAATTATGGTAATGATCATAACTATTAAATAAGTCGTAGTGTCTTTCTTATTTGCTTACCACTGGTTTATAGGTTTATACAACCCAACTCACCTAACCTACCCCAACTTAGTTAAAATTAAATTGACAAAGAATATTTCATTAAAACAAAATATGAATTAGGAAACTGATGAGAACCATTTAAAAAAATTGATGCAGTAAAATGATGACAGTCATAATGTTGGATAGTGCATCTTTTTTAAAAAAAATTATTTAGGCACAGGTACACATAAGTACAATTGTCATACATAGTGTAAATTACCTAGGATAACCTTAAAAAGTCGAAGTGACTTATTTCCATTGGGGTCCTGGGTCAGTTTATCTTGGATAACTCATCCTGGAGAGTACAACATGGCTAGGCTAGCACATACAACAGGGACACTGTATACGAGCTAGTTCCTGGAGAAGGATTGAAATCTCATCATTGCTTCTCAGGAATCCACTGGGCACAAACCTCGCACACTGCCCGTCACCCCACCGCACAAAACAAGCCTATTGTTTTACACGAATTCAACAACTGGTGTCCCCCCCTTCCCTTTCCCCAGTCCATTTTTTTTACTGCTAGACGTTATCCTTGCGTTTATCTTGCGCGGCTACTACCTGTTACCAACAGGTACACTGTGTAATTAAGGTTAAATCAATCCAGCCTAAAATAGCTAATATTAAATTTGTCCTTGTTTATGATTTAGTTTTATAGTAACTCATACCTATGTATACTTGCAACTAAATAAAAATTTTATTTTATTTTTATTTTATGAAAATTAGAGAACAAGAAATAGCTTTGTACTGTGCAAGCCATACCCATCCTGTTGGCGGATAGCAAAGAATTACATAAGCACATCATGGGTGCCTCTAACACTTATGTTTGCCAAGCAAGTTATAGTAGTAATGAACTACAGTATTTACAAATTGACTATTCAGAACAATAGTACGGAGTTTGCAAAGTTTGTTGGATATCATTTGTATGTTGACTCTTACTTTGATACGCATACATAAGGGTTCCCAACCTGGGGTGCGTGCACTGAATTAAGTCTATTTTTGAGTTAAATTTGTTTACTCGCATTACTGTCTGTAGTTCAATTTGCGATTTAAAAATGATAAATTTGACTTCATCTTGAAATAGGGGTGCAACATTAATCAAACATTTAATAGGGGTGCGGGGCACAGAAAGGGTTGGCAACCCCTGCCATACATCTTCACTGCACCGGTCCCTTCTATACAGGCCGCTTATTTTTTTTCTTTGCGAGTTGCAATCCCAGAAGCCCGTGGGACTGTTGTGGTAAATTCAACTGCATCAGGGGTGAGAACTATAAATTCCCTGCTAGACCCTTCCTCCACCCACCTAACACCTGAACTTGCTATATACATCACTCTCTCTCTCTCACATACACTCACCAGCGAAGAGGCGGAGCCAGGAGCTGTTAATCGACCCCTCCAACCAGAAATAGGCGAGCGCACACACACAATGATATTCATATTTTTGCTGGCTCACCGTGACTCATCATAATATTCAGGCTCTGTCGACCCTTACAATGTTCATTGTTCAGATCTCACCATGAACTGAATACTGTTGTTATTATTATTATACTCAAGGGGGAAAACGCTGAACCCGTAATGGTAATACAACTCCAGGAAAACAGGAAGCAAACAGGTATAATGAAGGCAAGGGAGGGTAGCTGCAATTCCTTAAACCCTCAACCCTTCATAAACATCAGGAGCGCTCTTGTTCCTCGAGGGTGGATTAAAAAAACATTAAATCCGCAACAGTTATGATCTCAAGAACGTTATCTGTTGTTAATAATAATAATAATAATAATAATCTTTATTTCTACAAGTACACGATACACCTTATACAGACCTAACCAACATCAATTACGTACTATATAGAAAGCCCCTGGCTATGCGGAGCATTTCGGGCAAAAAATTAAGTTAATTTTGTCCCCAGGATGCGACCCACACCAGTCGATTAATACCCCATACCGGGGATCCAACCACAGACACGCAATGTGTGAGCTGAGTACGCTACCAACTGAACTACTGGATACCGATAAGTAGATAATTAAAACACATTTGTAGCACATTGGTTATCTTTACTGCCGAAACGTATCGCCTACACAACAGGCTTTCTCAGTCGAATACAGGTGAAAATGGCACTGGAAGGAGTAGTTGTTTTGACGCGGGAGATGGTCAATCCCTTAAGCTAAGGATATCTGTTATGCCGTCGTAACGTTTCGGTCGTAACGTTTCGGTAATAAAGATATTCAAGTGTTGGTCTTATTCAACAACAATGATGTCAACTTACACTAATGTGAATGTGTGTATGGTAGCCGTTGACCTTATGATGGACTTCAACCAAGCAACCTCTTTCTTACAAGTTGGACTCTATGGTCCAAGTTTCTGAAGTTTATCTACAAATATGTTTGCATTTCTTGGCAGGTGTAATATCTGTGGGTGAATTAGTCTGGTATAGATACACAAAATGTGATAACCGCTGCTGATGGACACAAAGGAACCCACACAACAAAAACAACAACAGAAAATATCAAGAGTACTGCATATTTCACCCACACACTGAGGCTACCTGCAATAAGACTGCTTTGAAAGCATGAGTTTTTAAATCCACCTAACCTGGGATGCGTCAAACCAACTGGAAGAGGAGCGCATCTCCAAGCTATACAAAACAAGAACACATTGCTTCACAGAACATCAAGTTCTTGACAAACACTTTTTTTTGTTTTTGAGATATACCACAGGTCCGCGTGTGCAATTATCAAATTTATGGAATAGCGATGAACCCATGTGGTTACTATAACGCCTAGGGATTGAGAAGGAGTTCCAATTCCCTATATCCGGCATCTTTCTCCTGTGTCAAGGCACCGCCTCTTGGAGGTTCCGCATGTCTAAACGGTTTATTTTTCGTAAACCAAAATAATTTTCAATACGACTGCATCAGTGTTCGTTGATCGGATGTTAAGTAATCGAATTTTTAGTGGTTGAATGTTTGATCATGGGATATTTGGTGGTCAAATGGAAGAATAAGTTAATGTTCATACACACTCGACCAGTTAGCACAATACAAGTCTCAGAAATATTTTATCATTGAGCAGTGAATGTTCTCTGTACACTCTCCACATCTATTAGTGTACAACATTATTCTAGTCTTGAGAGAGCAAGGGAATTAAAGATTATCATCAATGGTTTGGCATCTGTCTTTTGAAGATCTTTGTAATCCAGATCTTACGGTACTCTGTTACGTATTATCACTCCACAGTTTCCCACATTAATCTTGAGTGGTTTGAGTTCATTTTGCAATCTGTTCCAGTTTTTATTTCCATACCGGAGTAACTAAAGTTTGTCGTCTCAACATTTTTTTCCTGCGGGCCGCTGAAAGTCTTATTTTATATGAGTTTGAAGATTTCCTGTGTCCTCGGATGGATGCCACTCATGCGAATTTTAGTACCGTCTTCAAAGGATGATAGTGCCAGGGTTTGTTTATGTTAGATTACACTGAAAAGACAAATGAAGCGAGTGTTGTGCCTCAAGGAACCCATATTTTCTCTACGTTGGTGCTGATGTTGCTAAAATTACTGTTGTTGGTGGTGGTGTTGTTTCTGTTGAGTTGGCTGCTGTTGTTGGTGGTTTTGTTTCTGTTGAGTTGGCTGTTGTTGTTGTTGGTGGTTTTGTTTCTGTTGAGTTGGCAGCTGCAGCCGCTGTTGCCTAGGTCGGGGAACCGGGGTCAATTACCCCAAATGGGGTAAATATGAAAATCTCGGGGGTAATAAAGGCTCAATAAACAAATAAAACTGCACAAAAAAATTATTACTAATAAGCGAGGCAAATTATGAAAGTTATATTTTTTTCAAACAAACATTTTTTGTTTCTTAATTTTTAGTGTCGTCGAGTTTTTCCAAAATCTGAAGTGAAAATATTTTCAATGAAATTTTTTGGTTCCATAATGAGATTTTTATTAAATTTTTCTATTACTATTTCACGCAGTTTATTTTTCATTTTATTTTGTTAATTTTGTGTTTTATTTTTAAAGGTGCTTTATCACGTATAATATACATACTTTTCAGCTTGTATGACTTGTCCATACAAATGGACTCAAACTATTTTGAATTTGAATGCTCCTTGTGTTTTTTTCGGATTCCATGGGCTTTCAAGTCTAGCGGGGAATTTAGCTGTATACAAATTTGTTTTGGGATAATATCCAAAAAAGTTCGCCGACCTCTGAGATACATCGTGTAAAATACCACGAGCCTAGTGGTAGTGCCTCGGTAAGACAGAAGCAGTACCAACACCATACACTGAATGACAATGGTGTCAGGTTTTAATCTGATGCATACAAAGATTGTGCAGCTTAAGCTGGCATATACTAGGCTGGTATATATTCGACTGGTATATGTTAGGTTGGTATATACTAGGCTGGTATTACTAGGCTGATGCATGCTAGGCTGGGTAAACTCACTGCTGCTTGCTGTTGTTACACACTTTTTTAAGGGGTGGGGGAGGTGCCTTGATGCTGGTCAAGGGCTCTTGATTCACGTTTTGTGAATATTATGTGAGCAAATTACCTGCATGAGGTTTACTTGTCTGAATTATTACAGGCAAGTAATTTGGGTGAGATAAGTGGGACTTATGTCACAGTAGGTCGCATGACTGTAACTCCTTCGATGCCCACTTCACCACTCACACAAAAAGCTAGACCTGACATTAAATTAATAATTACAATATTAAAACCAGCTATTCTGGTAAATTAAAGTTGTGGACTGTATAATTAGGCTTGTTGGGCACACACAATATAATTATTGGACATAAATTACAAGTGTTATTAGAAATAAAATTCGTATTACCACTTACCATGTAATTACTGTAGATGGATCACACCACAACACCTGCCTGACACCTAGATCCTACACTGACCAGTTAGGGATCTAAATGTAAGGACTAACAGCACACTTCCCTATGAGTGATGGTCGTATCTCTTTTCTTCCACCATCCACACACAATTCTTGAGGTCCCACATATTTCCTGTCCCAATTCTTCAGCAGGGGACATTAACACGGGTTCCTATTACAAATTCAGGCCGAAAATACCCAATTTGCCCACGAAGACGCCAGATTATTAGCTGAATTTTCCACAACCCGTGTTCACAAATTACAAATGGCGTCCCTCTTCTGGCGTCACTTATCAGCTGTTCTACAACCCTTCACTCGAAATTTCTCGAAAGGGTCAAATCAGCATTATATTTTATTACACAATTATTGTATTATTCAAATATACACATACTGAATTTAGGACAATCCAAAATTTTCCACATCAAGGAAATGGAGCTACCCTCCCCTTACTCAGAGCGAACCTGACTACATGCCATTCCCCAGGGTCTGTCTGCATGACCCTTATAATAGAAAAATGATAATAATAATATAACAGCAAATCCTAACGATCGAATTTCAACGACCTGAATCGATCATTTTTATGGGAAAGCCTTAAACTCGTAAGGGCCATACAGTTAGTGGGAAGTGAAAAGTAATCAAATTTAATCAGAAGAGTGGCCAAGTAGTTCAGATTCATTACATAAAAGATCTTCACAGGCATAGCGACCCCCTTCTTCCTTTAAGGAAGAATGGAAGCCTAAGTACAGCTAAATATGAACAGTGGAGCGCTGCAGTAGACCTATTGACTCATACTAGGCATGTCTAATAATAATAATACTTTATTTAGACATGGTACAAAGATACATTGTTGGATTTACATGATACATAGGTATAAAAGAGATGTACATGCCAAAAGCCCCTAATATGCTGCGCATTGCGGGCATTCTTAGGACTTCTTAGACTACATGGTAAAAAATTATGGTTGATAATGTATATAATAAGTATAATTGTGTATCTATGTTATAAAGTTTGAATATAAGTTGAACATATCAAATTTACATCCACTCGTATACCTTTCCAACCTACATTTAAAGCTACCCAAAGTTCTCGCCTCAATGACACTACTTTCTAAATCTAAATTTGTCCAGCCTGAATGGGCGAGTCCTGTCTTGGTTAGATACTTTCAACACATTATTTATATTCCCTTTGTTTATTCTTTGTTTTTCATTTGTACACTTCAGTCATATCTCCCCTAAGTCTTTCCATATAGTGAAAATTCAGTGCCTTCAGCCTCTCTTTTTAAGGAAAGTTTCTGATACATAGGATCAAATTCATCAACTGTCCATTTTGTAATATAGAGACCAGAACCGAGCAGCATAATGTAAATAAGGCCTTACCAAAGATATATCAAGTTGAAGTATAACCTTAGGATTTCTATTACTAATATTTCTTGATATGAAGCCGCCAATTATATTAGGTTTATTGCAAAAAATTAGGCACTGTTATCTTGGCTTTAAATTTCTGCTAATCGGAACTCCTAAATCTTTTTTTTTTTTTTTTGCATTCAGTTTGACGAAGATGTATATTATTTAATTCATAAGTGCCATAATTATAGTATTTTCTAATGACTAGAACTTGACACTTGGCCACACTGACTTGCATCTCCTACTTTTCAAATTACCACATAAACCTATGTACAGCAGGTCATCCTATGGCTTTCTGGTGTACTTATGAGACTATATCAAACGGCCTCTTGTAGTATAAAACGAATGCAAACAAAACATGGTGCAGGGGGGTTTGAACCCATGTCGAGTGAGCCGTCTGGAGTTTTATGACTCTGATCGCGGGTTCTAACCCCACCCGTGGTATGTTTTTTTTTCCTCCAGACCATGGGTTCAACCGGGAGGCCCCCGGTTTCGTGTTTGTTTGCAATCGTGTTATTACGATTGCGTGAGTGATGATAACGGTTTTAAGGGGACTTGAGCTAGAGTTCGCCACAGCCACGCTGGCGAGAGTTTCATCTGTAAAAACTATGGTATAAAAATATACATAGTTGGATGGATGTTATTGTAGCCAGCTGGCCCAGTGGCTTACGCACTGGCCTGGAGACTCACTCGCCATGAGTTCAGGCCCCACCCGTCCCCTGGTCTATTTTAGTATCATCGGGAACTTGCGTATGTAACTATGTATTCGATCGAAGAAAATGAAATAAAAGTCAAAGTCCTTGGCTCAAGAGCCCCTCACCAACATGAAGGAACCTCCGTTGAGGGAGTTGTATGATGATAGGCTTGTTACATGTTGTGAGAGAACCCGTTCTCACCCCCCCCCCTTTCCTAACTCCTATCTCACCTCCTCCTCCTCCCCCCTTCCTCCGGAGGTGAACAGGTGAATCATGGTTACTACGCTATTATAAGCGCCACATTGTCTCAGGAGCCACATGCACGTACCCACCTGCTAGTCGCAGATGGGCCTCACAGGTGGCAACACACACGTATACCATTAGAAAGGACACCTCTGCAAGAGGTGTGAATCCCACTATGGAGGTGAGTGATGGATTTCCTATTGCCAGTTTCGGAGGAATAACAACATGTACACAAGCTTATTCTATTATTGGGACAAGCTATACCCGTAGGCATTATACAGCACATGGGAATACCGGAGGCGATCAGGTTTGTTCCAAAGAAGAGGAGGGTAGATCAATTCATTGTATAAAGAGCCCTTCAGTATCAAGGCAGCCCCGTCCATGGAGAAAACTTCTAAAATTGGTTTAGTATCTTATCTATAAGAAGTACAAAATCACGCTAGTCAGACTTATTTTATGTTCCTGATAAATAAAAAAAATCAATATAAACTTATTATAAGATCAAATTCACACAACACTGACAAGTTGATTATTAAAACGTGCAACACCTCGGTCTCTATAAGAGAAATATTCCACCTGAACAACAAGATTTTTCTTAATGTAGTATAGGGAAAATGTGACGTAAACTTTTATAGTTGAACCAGTGGAAGAGGTAAATATATGTAACAGATGTTGATACAGGTGAATGCGACCCACAAGTGGAAGGTCAGAACCCATATAGCTGGCAAGAAGCTACCCATAGTGTTGTAGAAGATATCCTCTGTATGAAGATTCCGAGTGTTGCTGTGTCAGACAAGTATCATCAGATCAAAATAATACAATAGCCACAAAGGTATTATATAAGAGCGAAGTGTTGTCCTTATATAATCTTGTTTACAGTCTGCTTCACTGAGGCTGCACTGGCTATAACGACAATACATCTTCTGGGGAAGACGTTTCAAACAATGCTGCAAATAAGGACAAATGTGGCGTCTCAGTTACTGCAATAAACCTCTGGTCGCTAACCTCGTGCTCCTTGACATATGTAACATTAAAACTTTGTATGGATCTGCCTCCACTTCTTCGTCCATTTAATACCACTCTGAACACCCTGAGGCTGAAGAAATACCTTCTGACATCCTCGTGACTCATTTGGGTTAATAACTTCTAACTGTGCCCTTGTGTACCAATTTCCCGCCTTTCAGTCAATCCCTCTCCACCCTATCTAGTCCTCTGCGTGTTTTTTTTTATCGAAACTATGCCTTCCATAGTATTTCTGTCCTTTGTAGTCATGTTCAGTGCCCTTAGTTTCTCTTTATAGCTCAATTTCCATAGCACTGGTACTAGTGGCGTTGCAAACCTTTGTACTTTCTTCAGTTCCTTGATATATTTTATAAGATAAGAACCAAGGGCTCCAAACTGATGCTGCATACCCCAAGATGGGCTTCAAATATGAATTTGTTGACATTCTTGAAAGGTAGCAAAGATCCACAATACCGTGGCTCCAACAACCCGTACCTAGGAGACAAATTTATGACGGTTTCGTTATAAGAACGTTTCTTCATAAGTTTGTCATAACGTTTCGGCATTAGTTATAAGCTTTAGTTCCTTAAGTGCGGGTTATTGGTGTACTGAAAGCCAGTCTTAGATTCTCCAAACGAGCGTTCGCTGTAGAGTTTAATCATTTGTATGTCTCTACCAATATGTTCGGTACTTTGCTCATTCTGTTTTTCTCCACAAGTGAAGTTTGTAACTTCTGCCCCCAAAATATTAACTCAAGTTTCCAGTTTTCTTCACCCCCTTCCCCTTCCATTCTCCAATTTTTATAATCTTGCATTTGCTGGAGTTGAGTAATGCTAAAGCTCGTCCAGGGTTTTTTTTTTTTTTTTTTTTTGCAGCCTTTCTTTCCTGTCAACGTTTTTTTCTCATTAATTTCACATCTGCGAACAAGGATACATCCGACTAACTCTTCTAGTATAGTTACTAAAAGAGCTCCCTGACCTCCAACTTCTAATTCCATTAAGTGGAGGCAGATCGTTTCACTTCCTGACTACTCTAAGATAGAAGAAATGCTTCCTAACATCCCTGTTTTTTTTTCAGTTTCCAGCTGTGTCCTAGTGTTCCTGAATACAGGGCTTGGAGCATATACCAGCAGTAGTACTGGTTTTAATACTGATCCAAGTGAAGTCCTCCTTGTTACACTTGCCCATTCTGACACCTCTTATCGGACAATCGTTCTTTTATCCTTTCCATGAAACACTCTTTGATCCCTTCCCTGTCATTCCTGCCTGCTCCTCAAGTTTTTGTCTTAGTTCCTTGTGAGGCACAGTGTCAAATGCTTTATTGCAGTCAAGAAAGATGCAGTCCACCCTTTCCTGTCTTTGTTGCCTCACGTCCGTTACTTCGTCAAAGAACTCTTAACAGGTTTATAAAACGGGATTTGCCATTTTTTATGAAACAACTTCTCTTAGGTGTTTCGCCTCTCTCCTGGTTATATTCTCTGTTATCTTACGTAATATGCATATCAGTGCTATTGGTCTGTAGTTTAATGTTTGTCTGTCTCCTTAAATATTGGTACTAGATTTGCCGTATTTCAGATCTCGAGTAATTGTCTCATATCCATTAAATTTTAGATCTTAACTAGCAATTGGTATAGTGCTTCTGCTTCCTTGCAGAATCAATGGTGACACTTTTCAGGTGTGTGTACTACTCACCTAATTGTACTCACCTAACTGTGGTTGCAGGGGTCGAGACTCAGCTCTTGGCCCCGACTCTTCACTGATCGCTACTGGGTCCCCTCTCTCCCTGCTCCATGAGCTTTATCATACCTCGTCTTAAAGCTATGTATGGTTCCTGCCTCCACTACATCACTTGCTAGACTATTCCACTTCCTGACTATGGCTGAAGAAATACTTCCTAACATCCCTTTGACTCATCTGAGTCTTTAACTTCCAATTGTGACCCCTTGTTTCTGTGTCCCCTCTCTGGAACATCCTGTCTCTATCCACCTTGTCTATTCCACGCAGAATTTTGTATGTCGTTATCATGTCTCCCTTAACCCTCCTGTCCTCCAGTGTTGTCAGGCCGATTTCCCTTAACTTTTCTTCGTAGGACATTCCCCTTAGCTGTGTGTGTGTTTCTATATACTGACAGATATAGACCTCGGTGTATATACCAGGTGTGGAAAATTACTTAACAGCTACAATGAGAGGGTAAAACCTGCAGGTCATGATTGTAAACACATCATCACTACAGCCGTAGATAAGAAGCACTCCACTTTATAATATGTACATGCACAATGAGGCTATGATAACAAGACAGCCAAGAAGGTTTCTCAACCTCCAGGGTCCAGGCTCCTTCCTCCCAGCCCTCAGTGCCTCCCCGACCGTGTGAGAGGAAGGTCAGCACTCCTATGCTCTCTTAAAAAATCAACTTCTCACAGAACGGGGACATAAAGCAAACGTGCCTTTAGTGTTACGCATTGACAACGTCGAATTAGTAACTGTGAATAATGGCTGGAATGTGGTTTGGAAATTTGCTTGACTGAAGACTGCTATGGCACTTTCATTAGTGATGCTGGTCATGCGTTTGGAAAATGCAAGGAGGAAGATTGTGGTTTGCAGAGCCAGGGTGAGTATAGCGGGTAGTGGAGGAGTATAGTGGGTAGTGGAGGAGTATAGTGGGTAGTGGAGTATAGCGGGTAGTGGAGGAGTATAGTGGGTAGTGGAGGAGTATAGCGGGTACTGGAGGAGTATAGCGGGTAGTGGAGGAGTATAGCGGGTAGTGGAGGAGTATAGCGGGTAGTGGAGGAGTATAGTGGGTAGTGGAGGAGTATAGTGGGTAGTGGAGTATAGCGGGTAGTGGAGGAGTATAGCGGGTAGTGGAGGAGTATAGCGGGTAGTGGAGGAGTATAGTGGGTAGTGGAGTATAGCGGGTAGTGGAGGAATAACGGGTACTAGAGTATAATGGGTAGTAGTGGTGTAGCGGGTAGTGGTGTATAGCGGGTAGTAGTCGGGTACAGCGGGTAGTGGTGAGGTATAGCACATGTGGTTGGGTATATTCCCAGATGGAAGTGATATATAACTTCAGGTAGGATGTACTCCCAGACAGTTGAAGATTAAGACATGTGCAACAGTTAGGGATCTTCATTGTTTAAACGTTTCACCTACACAGTGGGCTTCTTCAGTCAAATACAGAGGCAGCAGATGTAGTAATGAAATAAAGATGATATAATCAGTCCATCAACTTTGGAGAAAATGTATTTGAGGTGGTCAGTCCCTCAGCCTGGAGAAGAGTTCATCTCCTATTAAGATAGGCTGAAGGCAGAGCTTGCACTCTAGAAAGATACAGAATTAGGGGAATATGATTGAAATGTGTAAATAGAAAACGGGAATAGGAAAAAAGAGAAATAGGGGTGATATGTTGTGTGTAAAAGTCCCAGGAATAAAGGGGATATAAATAACGTTGAAATTATCAAACCAAAACAGGGATCGCAGCAATGGATCCAAGTTGGATAAATTTAGATTTAGAGAGGATATAGGGTAGTACTGGTTTAGCAGTACCGTTGTGGATAAGTGGAACAAACTCTCAAAGAGTCCATAAATAACAAAAAAGGCACAATACCGTGACTGGAACAATACACACACAACCCGCACATATAAAAGAGAGGAGCTTACGACGACGTTTCGGCCCGACTTGGACCATTTACAAAGTCACACTAACACACAGAGACAGAGGAAGGGTATTTATAGGCAGGCAGACGGGAGGTACAAGAGAGTGGGGAAATGTAGGAGTAGTGGTAGTAGTGGTAGTGTAAAGGTAGTAGTAAAGGTAGTAGAGTAGACAGTCATATGGGAAGGAGCACTGCTATGAGGCTAGCGGCTCGCAAGGGGGGTACGAGAGGGAAGAAAAGCGAAAAATGAAGGAAAATACAAGGCAAAAGAAAGAACATTTTTCGCTTTTCTTCCCTCTCATGCCTGAGCCAAGCCTCTAGAGTCTCTTCCATATGACTGTTACATACACTACTACCTTTTCTACCTCTACTACCACATTTCCCCATCTCTGGTACCTCCCGTTGCCGCCTATAAACCCTCCCTGTCCGTGTGTAGTGTACTTTGTATGTAGTCGGCAAAGTCGTCGTAAGCTCTCTTTTATATGTGCGGGTTGTGTGTATCTCAAAGAGTCACTAAGCCAAGAACTTTGAGTAGCCTTAAATATAGGTTGGACCTGTGGACAAAGACATTTATGTCCAATCTAGGACATTTAAAAGAAACGTTTCAGTCCTAATATATAGGTAACTAAATAACGAGTTTATATAGTGGCAAGAGTCAGGTGGCAAGCTGCGAAAGCAGTTGTAGTACAACTGTGGTGAGACAGGTTGGGTTTCAGAAGGACCTGTCAGCATCACGTTAGAACGGTCTCCAAAATGGACACGATCCTGTTGATCAACAGTTTGCATATAATGCAACTGCTGGACTTTTGATGGTTTGTTACTGACGGTAATTGGGGTAGCCTCTATACGCTTTCGCCTTCGTAAATCATCTTCCTGAATGACTATCCTGGCCACATTGACTTTCATAGGTGTCCAACGTCATCGCTGTGTTGGACACGTGTTCACTGTACAAGAGCTACTATATCATTATTGCAACGTCTTCGTGACTTTCGACGCCTTTAGCAGTATATCAGGTTCATTTTCCTGTCCTAGCTTCACATTGTTCTAGAGCTCAACTCTTCTTCCAGGCTGAGGGACTGACATCCTCAAAAATTACTTAAAGGTTGACAGACTGATCACATTATCTTGACCTCGCCACTGCAACTGTCTCCATATTTATTCTCCTCAGTATTTGACTGACGTCTACCTTGTAAATTAAGTTTCAACAATAAAGGTACCAAACTGTTGCATGTGTTTTACCCATCAAAACACCTCTTAAAAGGATATAAGAGTCAATAAACTATATAAAACGCAAAAAAAAAAAAATGTTTTTTAACTTTGAATACCTCGTACGCAGTTGTGGTTTGTGATAAAAACTAAGTTATAATTATATTTTGGAAAAGGATATAGATAAAAATAAGGTAGTTGTAATAATAGTTTTAAAAAGGTCCTAAATTCGTCTGGAGTAATATTACTCGATAATTACAAAAAAAACTAGAACGTTCGTCTTTAACTGAATGAATCCTGCACATGAAAAAAAAAAAATTCGTTTATAGTCCCTTCACTTCCTTGATGGTTAAAGGACTCTTGATTCAAGGAACTGGACTAACCTTTGGATTAAACCTGATTACCTGTCATTCCCTAGGCACTGCAAAACCAAAATTGCGAATTTTGTTTTTGAATGGTTTATTTCCATTAAATAACTTTAGTATGCTTCTTCTGTACGGCTACAATCTTGAACAGTTGATGTAGTTCAGGAAGAAAAATGGCACACAAACAGTTTAGGCTGTGTAGTTGCAAATTTGCCAGTTTACTAATGGTAAAGAACCATAATTTTTAAAGGGGTGGAGGGGTAAGCCAGCGGAAGGCCTCGGTCAGATGACCAAAAGCTCCAACGGCGGGTCATCTGACTAAGACCAGCGTCAGAAAAAAACACTTGTCCGGTTTCCTGACAAATCTTACCTAACCTAACGGTAAAAAAAAACAACTTGAAATTGTTGATTAAGATAAGGATTGTGTGTTTTAACTATTTTTATTATTACAATCAAAACTAAGCGCTAAACTACTGTTATAACTGTAGAATGAGTCTTCTGGTCGGCTTCAAACTTTTAACACTGATGGGATATTCTCAAATGAAGCTTCGCATTGATTTTAGTTGTCTAAATTCATCTTAATTATTTTATGAATATTTTATATTAGCCAATTAGCATATTTAATTATATATGCATCAGATCATTTTTATCTGAAGCAGGTAATGATATTTCAATGTTGGGTTCTTAAAGTTGTGATTCTTCTCGTTTGCGTTTTTTCCGCATTGCCAGTAATAATAATAATAATTATTATTATTATTATTAAAGGTGTGGGGTTAAAAGACAAAGAATCAAATACAAAGTGGGAGTTGTCACAGTTGCTTTTTGCTGATGACAATGTGCTTTTGGGAGATTCTGAAGAGAAGTTGCAGAGGTTGGTGGATGAATTTGGTAAGGTATGTAAAAAAAGAAAATTGAAAGTGAATATAGGAAAGAGTAAGGTGATGAGGATAACAAAAAGATTAGGTGACGAAAGACTGGATATCAGATTGGATGGAGAGAGTATGGAGGAGGTGAATGTATTCAGATATTTTGGAGTGGACATGTCAGCAGATGGGTCTATGAAGGATGAGGTGAATCATAGAATTGATGAGAGGAAAAGGGTGAGTGGAGCACTTCGGAGTCTGTGGAGATAAAGAACTTTGTCCATGGAAGTAAAGAGGGGAATGTATGAGAGTATAGTTATACCAACACTCTTATATGGGTGTGAAGCATGGGTGATGAATGTTGCAACGAGGAGAAGGCTGGAGGCAGTGGAGATGTCATGTCTGAGGTCAATGTGTGGTGTGAATATAATGCAGAGAATTCGGAGTTTGGAAATTAGGAGGAGGTGCGGGATTACCAAAACTATTATCCAGAGGGCTGAGGAGAGATTGTTGAGGTGGTTCGGACATGTAGAGAGAATGGAACGAAACAGAATGACCTAGAGAGTGTATAAATCTGTAGTGGAGGGAAGGCGGGGTAGGGGTCGGCCTAGGAAAGGTTGGAGGGAGGGGGTAAAAGAGGTTTTGTGTGCGAGGGGCTTGGACTTCCAGCAAGCATGCGTGAGCGTATTTGATAGGAGTGAATGGAGACAAATGGTTTTTAATACTTGGCGTGCTGTTGGAGTGTGAGCAAAGTAACATTTATGAAGGGATTCAGGGAAAGCGGCAGGCCGGACTTGAGTCCTGGAGATGGGAAGTACAGTGTCTGCACTCTGAAGGAGGGGTGTTAATGTTGTAGTTTTATAACTGTAGTGTAAAGCACCCCTCTGGCAAGACAGTGATGGAGTGAATGATGACGAAAGTTTTTCTTTTTCGGGCCACCCTGCCTTGGTGGGAATCGGCCGATGTGTTAATAAAAAAAAAATTAAAGGACACTGAAAATTTATACACCTTTTCACTTCATATGTTAAGGTTGTTGCAGCATGTGTTAAAAATCAAGTGAGGTTATATCTCAGTTATTGAATATGAATTCACTAGTTGTCTCGGGAATTATGTATACAAAGTGGGTTGAGCAACAGTTGAGGTAACCCACACAGAGTTGTTCTATTGCACACACTGGCTTACCGGTTGTGTTGCAGCGATTTTGTTTTGCCGTGGCCATACCTCAGCTACTTAACCTAAACTTAGATTTACTGTCAACCTAATTGTGTTTTGCATACCCATGTGGGTATCATGTTAGGGATATTTTTTTAATGGGGTGACAATGTTAACTGCAGCAGACTAGCCCATGCTTACCCATTTACGGATTTCACTTGACTAGACGCTTGTCAGAAGATACAATGTTTCTCAACAAAATATCACCGAAAATTTTGTATAATAAAGTAGGTTGAGCAACAGCAAGTTTTGGCTACTAACAGAATTCTTTTTGTTCACTCTGTGGCTGAGAGACAGATCTAGTCTTACAAGGACGACTGGTAGGGACCCACTGAGTAATTTCTTTTTATGTGTATGCACTAAGAACAGTAGTGCATATAGTGTACACATGGAGGAGTGTATATCTGCACGCAGATTTTTATTTAATCCCTATATTAGGGATTAAAGTATTCTAAACTGATGATGTACAGGTGATAAGGTTAAAAAACAAATAAACCAACGCAAGTAGCAGAGCCAACCTTTTATGGGACGACGTTTGGCCCTAACGTGATTAAATACGATTACTACGACGTTTTACTTAATGAGGTTTAAAACCTGTTAACTACACAAAAGGTCATGTATTTTACAGTTAGTTCGTCGGCTACTCACCATTCACGATACAATCTTTTTCATTTTTTAAGTATGGAGACATTTCTTTATGCTGAAGAATTGGCAACACGACGAAAAAAAAAGTATTGGTATTTCATCAAGTCTTGCTTGCTTCACATTCCTTATATGTAAAAAAAGGAACTAAGTGCAGATTTGGGAAACGTTATTAATAAAAACGTTCCACCTGAACAAGAAGCTGAAGTCAATCAAAATACCGAGGGAGAAGGGTCAGCTGTGACTGCCTTCATCACAACTTTGAACACGTGTTCATAAATGAAGTTTTTAATTATTCAAGCCTCTGGCAATATGTTCACCAGCGATCCTTCAGGTGTTCCTAGCCGACTGTGGGGGTCCCCCCCCCCGGCCACCCAAGGTTCAACCGGCACCCAGTCCCACTGAAGACGACGCTCCAACTACGACGCACCAGGGCTCCCCCATAGGACTGCATATGCCAGGGTTTAAAGCGGCACCCCAGGGCAGTTAAAGACTGTTAACGTTAACTACTGTACCTAACCACGACACTCCTTCGGGAGCATGTGATAGGTCACGTCGAAATTAAGATCCGTGCTGGGAGTCTGCTCCCAGCGTATCTATACATAAATAACAAAAAAGGCACAATACCGTGACTGGAACAATACACAAACCGCACAAGTTAGAAGTTTCCGATTGGACCATTTACAAGTCAGTGTGACTTTGTAAAGTCAATCAAACTCTACTCTCTATATGCGTTTGTATCTATACATATTTTTATTGATTCTGTAAAACATTATCTTTAATCAAACCTCCTAAAATTTCATTCTGTGTCTTGTTATATAGTATTTCGATGAACATGTATCATTAAGTGACATGCGTCATAATCCTTGAATAAATTCTTAAAAAAAAAAAAGAAAAAAAAAAGTAGCAAAGTGTGGAGTCACGGGTGCTGTGTCATGGGTCATAGTGTAACTCGTACCCAGTGCTCGCCACACTTGGTTTCTCTCTGACTTGTCCTCCTTGGGGGCAGGCTACATTATCCAAGATTATTTAACATCTCGGTGCAACCAGTTCTTCACAACGGAAGGATCCGGGCTCAATCCAGGGGTGGAGACGCCTGCATGTTTCCTTACACCTATTCACCCAGCAGTAAATAGGTGACTGGATGTTAATCGACTGTTGTAGGTGGCAATTTAGAGGGTGGCAGCAAACCATAGAATGGGTCGGGCCTTATAATGACCTGAGGAAGGATAACAGCTTTCAGTGTGTAAAGTGTAGAACAGATGAGCGTGTGATTTCCTACTAAGAGAACGTCTTTTCTGGGGGTACTTTATTATTATAATTATTATTATTAATCATATTCCTGAGGGAAACACTAAAATAGTGAGGTCATACAGTGCCTAGGGAATGTGAAACGAATAGATTCGTTCCAAGAAGAAAAAAGCTCCAGTTCCTTGCGCGAAGAGCCCTTTCTCGTCATTAAGGCACAACCCTCGAAGGGCATTCAACCTCTATGATTAGTCGAATAACACCGTCAGAAAATTAGTATGGTTTCATGAATAAAATGATCATATATTTTGCATACGGGAGAGTGACTGACTGATTCATTGATTCATACTTGAGCAAGCACAATACATTGATTCATACTTGAGCAAGCACAATACATTGATTCATACTTGAGCAAGCACAATACATTGATTCATACTTGAGCAAACACAATACATTGATTCATACTTGAGCAAGCACAATAAATTGATTCATACTTGAGCAAGCACAATACAGTGATTCATACTTGAGCAAGCACAATACATTGATTCATACTTGAGCAAACACAATACATTGATTCATACTTGAGCAAGCACAATAAATTGATTCATACTTGAGCAAACACAATACATTGATTCATACTTGAGCAAGCACAATACAGTGATTCATACTTGAGCAAGCACAATACATTGATTCATACTTGAGCAAACACAATACATTGATTCATACTTGAGCAAGCACAATAAATTGATTCATACTTGAGCAAGCACAATACATTGATTCATACTTGAGAAGTTCAATTAAAATAGTGATAGCCTTTTGCAGCAGATAAAAGGTCCATCAACACAGCTGCGTCACATTTCAGTTATAACATTCTGCAGTAGCCTAGTGGACACCTCATAGCGCCTCCACAACACCACTTACATTAAGCCATTCATCTTACTACTGACTCGTACCTCAAAGGTAAAGCTTTTGGCTCACACCCAAAAATACCAGGATTCGAATCCTGGGCGAGGCCTGACGTATGGTTAAGTCTTTAAATAATAATATAATATCTTTATTTCTACATGTACAAGGTATACAGTCCTAGCTGACATCAATGACATACTACTATATAGAAAGCCCCTTGTTATGCTGAGCATTTCGGGCAAATTCGGTCAGTTTTATCCCAGGATGCGACCCACACCAGTCGACTAACACCCAGGTACCCATTTTATACTAATGTGTGAACATGGACAACAGGTGTTTTATGTAAACACGTCCTAATGTTATCCAGCCGTACCCGGGATTCGAACTCCGGACCTCAGTGTGTGAACTGAGAGCACTAGCGATCGAGCTACGGGACACCATAAATTTACTTTCATCTGTTATGTGGTAGTGCAATGAACCTCCGGGATAATTTCGAAAAAGTCACCTTCTACCCATGACCACATTGGTTATGTTACAACTAAATGATGCAACACTATTTAATGACATTACACTTGGTATATATATATTTACTTAACGTTACTAAATTGGTCATATAATTACTTTTTAGCGGAGTACTGCAGTAGGCCTATTGACCCAGGCTAATTAAAATGGTCATCACAAGTATTTAAAATCTTCTCAGTCATAATACGTATAATGTATATAACAACTATTACCATTAATGGCACTATATTGGTCATAATACAGGGTGGGCCAAAAGTAGGCTTGCACTTAGTAGGTATGCACTTAACTCCTGCACCTGCTCGGCATTTTCACGCTTCCAATACTGCTTTAGTATCCACTTTCTTTGCTCTTGATTTAAATTGTAATAATGGTTTGGATAAATTAAATCGAAAACGTTAACAAATAGTGAAACAACTGTAAGCCTACTTTCGGCCCACCCTGTATATGCAATCAACAGGGAGGCCTGGCCTCAGGATAGGCCTCGAGAGAACATTCGAAACAGGTCACAGGAAATAACAGGTTAAAAAAAAAGTCACTATATACCTGAAATAAACAAAAGCAAAATTTTAAGTGTTTGAACGTTCCGTCTGCTGTGCTGGCGAAGCAGTGTCTCAAAAGTTTTGCGGTTAGCTAAGCGCCGTCTCTCCATATCAAATTCAAATTCGACTTTATTTCTGATAATATTACAAAGTGGGGTTTACATATTTTATGTTATTTATACATTTTATGAAATAATTATTACAAGAAGGCCAATAATATGCCTAGGTATGCCTAGGCATTTCAGGCAATCTTATACTAGATCTTACTCTATAGTGACACAATAATTATACTGGTATTAAGGTTAGGTAATTGTAGTGATTAAATAGGTTTACAAAATTGAGGTACTGTAGTTCAAAATATTTAAGAATTTAACAATTAGTTTATATATTAATGGAAATGGTGCCTTGTTGGCATGATACAGTTTCTATATTGGAGTGTCTTAGGCAAACTTATGACTAGCTTAAGAATTATGAAGCAATAGTTGTATTTGAATTTTTTTTACAGTCATGTGCAAATTAAGGGGAATCACAGATATCAATAAGTGTATTTTGCTGTGGATATGTGCAAGATAAAGTAGTTTTCATGTGGTTAGCTACCGGTTGGGTGCGTAAGTGAGATAAGATGTTTTTTAACGGTGCTTTTGAAAATGGAGATTGTGTCTGCACTTCTAGAGTTTTCAGGCAGGGAGTTCCAGATTTTAGGCCCTTTTATGTACATTGATTTAGCCGGACACAGGGAATGTCAAAGAGATGTTTGTGTCTGGTATTATGTCTATGGGTCCTGTCACAACTGTCAAGAAAGTGTTTTAGTTCAGGGTTGAAGAGTGGGGGAGTGTTGCCTAGCGTTGGATTGCGTGATAATTCTTACTACGGCTTTTTGTTGGGTTATTATTGGTTTTAGGTGGGTAATTGCTGTTGATCCCCAAGCACAAATGGCATATGTGAGGTAGGGATAGACGAGTGAATAGTATAGTGTGAGTAGGGCTGATTGTGGTACATAGTAACGTATCTCAGAGAGGATCCCCATAGTTTTGGACACTTTCTTTGTTATGTGTTGGATATGGGTGCTGAATTTCAGGCTGCTGTCGAGGTGTAGGCCCAGGAATTTGCCCTCATTATGTTTAGCAATAGGAGTGTTGTTGATCTTAATGTTTAATTGTGCATCACCTGCTCTGTTACGCAACATAATATATAAGGTCTTATCAGTGTTGAGTGTAAGTTTATTGGCTGTCATCCATGTAGATATTTTTAGTAATTCGTCGTTAACAATGGTGTTGAGCATAATGGTAGTGAATTACTTCCTGGTCACTATACCTCGGTATTCATTCTGCATCACTTCCTGGGGACACTGTCACAGACTTCTAAATTATTTATCTTGGGCACTGTCGTCCACGGGCCACTGACCGTCTACTTGCCATGAGTGTGTCAACTCCATCTTCACTGCACTCTGTCCCGTCAACTCTCTTCTTGTTGTTGTCGAAGTAAACGGCCTCTTACAGCTCAATCCGTATCCAGTCCTGCCTTTCGATGTCCGGGAAAGAAGCATATTATCCATGGGGGGAGTGCTAAACTCGGAGTTATATAGCACCTGGCGAAACTGGATGCAATCAAGTTCGATCCAAGGAAGGAGAGGGCATGTTGAATTACGTGGATCAAGAGCCCTTCACTGGTATCGCGGAACCTTCCCATTCCCCCTTGAGGAGTCCGGGAAGAAATATTGCCCAAAGTTGGGCGATGAACGCATAGAGAACAGGAAATCCCCTGAATAACCAGGGGCTTTCCATGGATGCTATCAAATATCACCCAATCTTGTAAAATTATGTGCTGTACTTAATGAAAATATAAGTTTGTTTTTTTGTTTAAAGAGAAACGGGAACAAGTTCTTGATTAGATCGGATAGATTCTCGTGCCTATGCTATCCCCTCAAGGGGAGAGCATAGGCACGAGAATACATTCCATCCACCTTCCCCCACAGGCCTGAATACCTTCCATCCACCCTTCCCCACAGGCCTGAATACCTTCCATCCACCGTCCCCCCACAGGCCTGAATACCTTCCATCCACCCTCCCCCCACAGGCCTGAATACCTTCCATCCACCCTTCCCCACAGGCCTGAATACCTTCCATCCACCCTCCCCCCACAGGTCTGAATACCTTCCATCCACCCTCCCCCACAGGCGCTGTATCCCTACGAGTTTAGCGCTCCCCCATGATAATTGCTTAAGCTCTATTATGATTAACAAGGGGAGCGCTAAATCAGTAGGGAATACTAGGGATTATAAAGCGTCTGTGGGGGAAGGGAAAGCAGTCAGGCTCAATTCAAAGAACTAGAGCAAAGATCCAATTCCCTAGATCAAGAGCCCCTCACCAGCGTTAAGGAACCTCCCTTGAGGGGCCTAAGCTCTAGCACAGCAGGGCACATACACCCCACCTGAGTCAGTAACCGGCTTCCCACCAATACCGTAGAATATCCGTAGAGGGGGAAAAAGTGGAACCGGTGAAGAATAAGATTAAGATAAGACAAGATTTCTTCGGATTTTTAACCCCGGAGGGTTAGCCACCCAGGATAACCCAAGAAAGTCAGTGCGTCATCGAGGACTGTCTGTCTTATTTCCATTGGGGTCCTTAATCTTGTCCCCCAGGATTCGACTAACACCCAGGTACCTATTTGCTGCTAGGTGAACATGACAACAGGTGTAAGGAAACACTTCGAAATGTTTCCACCCGCCGGGAATCGAACCCGGGCCCTCCGTGTGTGAAGCGAGAGCTCTAGCCACCAGACCACCGGGAAAAATGGAGAAAAATTTCTTACCTATGCTTATGCAAGCGGAACATCTGAATACCACCGCGGACGGCGCAGAATTTCCACAATCAACTCTTCATCGATCTTAGAAACTATATATATATATATATTAGGGTGTCCTGTAGCTCGATCGCAGCGCACTCGGCTCACACACTGAGGTTCGGAGTTCGAATTCCCGGTACGGCTGGAAAACATTAGGGACGTGTTTCCATAAGACACCTGCTGTCCATGTTCACCCATCAGTATAATGGGTACCTGGGTGTTAGTCGACTGGTGTGGGTCGCATCCTGGGACACAATTGACCTAATTTGCGGGAAATGCTCAGCATAACAAGTGGCTTTCTATATAGTAGTATGTCATTGATGTCAGCTAGGACTGTATACCTTGTACATGTACTTGTAGAAATAAAGATATGTTATTATAAATTTTTCAGTTTGTGTAAGGCGTACTGGGAATGAATCCGGTGATTTCTTTTATGAAAGTAAAGGGCTGGTTGGCTTATTGGGTTTAAAGTCTATCGACTATACGGGGGTCACCAAGACTGCATGTCACCTGCACACCACTAGTCAAAGATACTGTAATCTCTAAGATAGGGATGAATGTAATTTCTCAAGTGTATATACAACAAGAGTTACACACCTCTCTGTATATATAACCTTGGAAGTAATGTATATACGACTGTTACAAATGCTGAACATGGAAAGATATGTCCCGACACCTCTGGATAAGCCTTCACTCTTGACGCATCTAAATGAGGCGCCACTCCTCAGTGAAGAAAAACTAGCGTCACAATTTTTAACCAAACTGTTCTCTAAACTGCATCGTAAGGGGGAAATTGAGAAAATCTTATTTATATCCTACCGAAGTCATTGTCTCGAACCCTTAACTGAAGTATCACTGTCCTGAACCCTTAACTGAAGCCCCATTGTCCTGAACCCCTAACTGAAGCCCCATTGTCCTGAACCCCTAACTGAAGCCCCATTGTCCTGAACCCCTAACTGAAGCTCCACTGTCCTGAACCCCTAACTGAAGCTCCACTGTCCTGAACCCCTAACTGAAGCTCCACTGTCCTGAACCCCTAACTGAAGCTCCACTGTCCTGAACCCCTAACTGAAGCTCCACTGTCCTGAACCACTAACTGAAGCTCCACTGTCCTGAACCACTAACTGAAGCTCCACTGTCCTGAACCACTGAATCCAGCTGACTACAAGCTCCACTGTCCTGAACCCTAACTGAAGCTCCACTGTCCTGAACCACTAACTGAAGCTTCACTGTCCTGAACCACTAACTGAAGCTCCACTGTCCTGAACCACTAACTGAAGCTCCACTGTCCTGAACCACTAACTGAAGCTCCACTGTCCTGAACCACTAACTGAAGCTCCACTGTCCTGAACCACTAACTGAAGCTCCACTGTCCTGAACCACTAACTGAAGCTCCACTGTCCTGAACCACTAACTGAAGCTCCACTGTCCTGAACCACTAACTGAAGCTCCACTGTCCTGAACCACTAACTGAAGCTCCACTGTCCTGAACCACTAACTGAAGCTCCACTGTCCTGAACCACTAACTGAAGCTCCACTGTCCTGAACCACTAACTGAAGCTCCACTGTCCTGAACCACTAACTGAAGCTCCACTGTCCTGAACCACTAACTGAAGCTCCACTGTCCTGAACCACTAACTGAAGCTCCACTGTCCTGAACCACTAACTGAAGCTCCACTGTCCTGAACCACTAACTGAAGCTCCACTGTCCTGAACCACTAACTGAAGCTCCACTGTCCTGAACCACTAACTGAAGCTCCACTGTCCTGAACCACTAACTGAAGCTCCACTGTCCTGAACCACTAACTGAAGCTCCACTGTCCTGAACCACTAACTGAAGCTCCACTGTCCTGAACCACTAACTGAAGCTCCACTGTCCTGAACCACTAACTGAAGCTCTACTGTCCTGAACCACTAACTGAAGCTCCACTGTCCTGAACCACTAACTGAAGCTCCACTGTCCTGAACCACTAACTGAAGTTCCACTGTCCTGAACCACTAACTGAAGTTCCATTGTCCTGAACCACTAACTGAAGCTCCACTGTCCTGAACCCCTATTAATACAATCGTAAAACAGCGTTAAACCCAAAGGGGTCATAACAGCATCTGGAGAACGGAAGGCGTTCAAGGTCGATCCAAGGAAGAGGAGGGCGGGTCCAATTCCTTGGATCAAGAGCTCACCGCATCATGGAACCTCCCTTGACAGCTGTAAGGGAGGTGCCTCGATGGTGAAGTGCTCTTGATACAAGGAATTGGAGCTACCTCCCTTTCTTCGAATCAGACTTGATTGTGGGTCGAATCAGCGAAATCCTGTGTACCGTTGGACCAGTGAGAAGTGTTGGACCAGTGGCAGATGTTGGAACAGTGGGGGGTGTTGGAACAGTGGGGGATGTTGGACCAGTGAGAAGTGTTGGACCAGTGGGGGGTGTTGGAACAGTGGGGGATGTTGGAACAGTGGGGATGTTGGACCAGTGAGAGGTGTTGGACCAGTGGGAGGTGTTGGACCAGTGGGAGGTGTTGGACCAGTGGGAGGTGTTGGACCAGTGGGAGGTGTTGGACCAGTGGGAGGTGTTGGACCAGTGGGAGGTGTTGGACCAGTGGAGGTGTTGGACCAGTGGAGGTGTTGGACCAGTGGGAGGTGTTGGACCAGTGGGAGGTGTTGGACCAGTGGGAGGTGTTGGACCAGTGGGAGGTGTTGGACCAGTGGGAGGTGTTGGAACCAGTGGGAGGTGTTGGACCAGTGGGAGGTGTTGGAACAGTGAGAGGTGTTGGACCAGTGAGAGGTGTTGGACCAGTGGGAGGTGTTGGACCAGTGGGAGGTGTTGGACCAGTGGGAGGTGTTGGACCAGTGGGAGGTGTTGGACCAGTGGGAGGTGTTGGACCAGTGGGAGGTGTTGGACCAGTGGGAGGTGTTGGACCAGTGGGAGGTGTTGGACCAGTGGGAGGTGTTGGACCAGTGGGAGGTGTTGGAACAGTGGGAGGTGTTGGAACAGTGGGAGGTGTTGGAACAGTGGAGGTGTTGGAACAGTGGAGGTGTTGGAACAGTGGAGGTGTTGGAACAGTGGCAGGTGTTGGAACAGTGGCAGGTGTTGGAACAGTGGCAGGTGTTGGAACAGTGGCAGATGTTGGAACAGTGAGAAGTGTTGGACCAGTGAGAGGTGTTGGACCTGTGGCAGATGTTGGAACAGTGGGGGATGTTGGAACAGTGGGAAATGTTGGACCAGTGAGAAGTGTTGGAACAGTGGCAGATGTTGGAACAGTGGGGGATGTTGGAACAGTGGGAAATGTTGGACCAGTGAGAAGTGTTGGAACAGTGGCAGATGTTGGAACAGTGGGAAATGTTGGACCAGTGAGAAGTGTTGGACCAGTGGGAGATGATGGACCAGTGAGAAGTGTTGGAACAGTGGGAGATGTTGGAACAGTGAGAAGTGTTGGAACAGTGAGAAGTGTTGGACCAGTGAGAAGTGTTGGACCAGTGGGAGATGATGGACCAGTGAGAAGTGTTGGAACAGTGGGAGATGTTGGAACAGTGGGAAATGTTGGACCAGTGAGAAGTGTTGGAACAGTGGGAGATGTTGGAACAGTGAGAAGTGTTGGAACAGTGAGAAGTGTTGGACCAGTGAGAAGTGTTGGACCAGTGGAGATGTTGGAACCCAGTGAAGTGTTGGAACAGTGGAGATGTTGGAACAGTGGATGTTGGACCAGTGAAAGTGTTGGACCAGTGGGAGATGTTGGACCAGTGAAAGTTTGGACAGTGGGAGGTGTTGGACAGTGAGAAGTTTGGACCAGTGGAGGTGTTGGACCAGTGAAAGTGTTGGACCAGTGGGAGGTGTTGGAACCAGTGAGAAGTGTTGACCAGTGGAGGTGTTGGACCGTAAGAAGTTAGACAATTGAACAGTGGGACTTTTGAAGGAAAGTTTGCCACAGTGAGCTTATCGATCCAGGAGAATTTTGAAGCCAGTGGGGCGAACGTGTCCTCAATAAAGATACACAAGTGTTGCATATGTCTAATTTGACCACGTGGTTCTCTGAACATCATCTACAACAATGGAGGTGTTGGACAGTGCGAGATAATAATAACATAATAATAGTTATTTAGACATGGACAATGATGACCATGTTGGGTGACATGTACATAGGTATAAAATGAGATGTACATTGACAAAGCCACCTAGTATTCTGAATCATTGCGAGATGCTGGAACAGTGAGGTGCTGGAACAGTGAAGAGTGCTGGAACATGAAGGTGCTGGAAAGTGATAAGGGTGCTGAACATGAGGTGCTGAACATGAGGTGCTGGAACAGTGAGATGTGGAACATGAAGGTGCTGAACAGTGAGTGCTGGAACAGTAAGTGCTGGAACAGTGAAGGGTGCTGGAACAGTGAAGGGTGCTGGAACAGTGAAGGGTGCTGGAACAGTGAAGGGTGCTGGAACAGTGAAGGGTGCTGGAACAGTGAAGGGTGCTGGAACAGTGAAGGGTGCTGGAACAGTGAAGGGTGTTGGAACAGTGAAGGGTGCTGGAACAGTGAGGGGTGCTGGAACAGTGAAGGGTGTTGGAACAGTGAAGGGTGCTGGAACAGTGAAGGGTGCTGGAACAGTGAAGGGTGCTGGAACAGTGAAGGGTGTTGGAACAGTGAAGGGTGTTGGAACAGTGAAGGGTGTTGGAACAGTGAAGGGTGTTGGAACAGTGAAGGGTGTTGGAACAGTGAAGGGTGTTGGAACAGTGAAGGGTGCTGGAACAGTGAAGGGTGCTGGAACAGTGAGGGGTGCTGGAACAGTGGGCGGTGTTGGAACAGTGAAGGGTGTTGGAACAGTGAGGGGTGCTGGAACAGTGAGGGGTGCTGGAACAGTGGGCGGTGTTGGAACAGTGAGGGGTGCTGGAACAGTGGGCGGTGTTGGAACAGTGAGGGATGCTGGAACAGTGGGCGGTGTTGGAACAGTGAGGGGTGCTGGAACAGTGGGCGGTGTTGGAACAGTGAAGGGTGTTGGAACAGTGAGGGGTGTTGGAACAGTGAGGGGTGCTGGAACAGTGGGCGGTGTTGGAACAGTGAAGGGTGTTGGAACAGTGAGGGGTGTTGGAACAGTGAAGGGTGTTGGAACAGTGAGGGTGTTGGAACAGTGAGGGTGCTGGAACAGTGGGCGGTGTTGGAACAGTGAGGGTGTTGGAACAGTGAGGGTGCTGGAACAGGGGGTGCTGGAACAGTGGGCGGTGTTGGAACAGTGAGGGGTGTTGGAACAGTGAGGGTGCTGGAACAGTGAGGGTGCTGGAACAGGGGGTGCTGGAACAGTGGGCGGTGTTGGAACAGTGAGGGGTGCTGGAACAGTGGGGTGCTGGAACAGTGGGCGGTGTTGGAACAGTGAGGGGTGTTGGAACAGTGAGGGGTGCTGGAACAGTGAGGGGTGCTGGAACAGTGAGGGGTGCTGGAACAGTGAGGGGTGTTGGAACAGTGAGGGGTGCTGGAACAGTGAGGGGTGCTGGAACAGTGAGGGGTGCTGGAACAGTGAGGGGTGCTGGAACAGTGAGGGTGCTGGAACAGTGAGGGTGCTGGAACAGTGAGGGTGCTGGAACAGTGAGGGTGCTGGAACAGTGAGGGGTGCTGGAACAGTGAGGGTGCTGGAACAGTGAGGGGTGCTGGAACAGTGAGGGGTGCTGGAACAGTGAGTGGTGCTGGAACAGTGAGGGGTGCTGGAACATGAGGGGTGTTGGAACAATGAGGGGTGTTGGAACAGGGGGGTGCTGGAACAGTGGGCGGTGTTGGAACAGTGAGGGGTGCTGGAACAGTGGGAGGTGATGGAACAGTAGAATAGCGGCTGATGTTAGAACAGCAGCAGGTGTTGTTGTCGTGGGGGTTCGGTGGATGGATTTGGAGAACACACACGATGGATGGCTTGGTAACGTATAATTATGGTAAATAAGGGAGAGCCTCTGAGCCTGACCTGTCTCCGCTGTCAGTAGTACTGTACCGTAGTTCAGTTATAACCGTTATAGATGATTCACGTCACTGACCGTGAGTCACTGCTGCTTAGTATGACGTCACAAGTCACCCTTTGAAATGCCGTGCCCGCGAGGCACTGGGCAGCCAGCAGTTCAAGTTGGGTTAGTAGAGGAGACAGGTCAGGCTCTGAGGCGCTCTCTTATTTACCATAATTAACGTTACCAAGCCATCCATCGTGTGTGTTTGTTTTTCAAATCCATCCACCGAACCCCCACGACATTGGAACGGCTGTCTGGTCGGTACAAGGAAAATATAAGAAAGTAGCAGTCTTGCCATCAACTACATCTGTGACCCCCGTCATCAGTGACCCCCGTCATCAACTGCAGGATGCTGCTTATTCATTGTACCAGTGAAGATTGAGTTTTTTTGTGGTCTATTGCACAAGGATCGTCCCGAGAGCATCCGTTCATTGTCTCCTCGGCATCCTTGCCCACACTTGACTCAGCTCACCACCCACACAATACTTCTCAAACTTTTATCACATCACAGATGCTTCCTTGCCCTGCATTACCTGAGATAGCATCTTTCCCATGAGAGAGAGAGAGACAGAGAGAGAGAGAGAGAGAGCAGAGAGAGAGAGAAGAGAGAGAAGAGAGAGAGAGAGAGAGAGAGAGGAGAGAGAGAGAGAGAGAGAGAGAGGACAGAGAGAGAGAGAGACAGAGAGAGAGAGCAGAGAGAGAGAGCAGAGAGAGAGAGAAGAGAGAGAGAGAGAGAGAGAGAGAGAGAGAGAGAGAGAAGAGAGAGAGAGAGAGAGAGACAGAGAGAGACAGAGAGAGAGAGACAGAGAGAGAGAGAGAGAGAGAGAGCAGAGAAGAGAGAAGAGAGAAGAGAGAGAGAGAGACAGAGAGAAGAGACAGAGAGAGAGACAGAGAGAGACAGAGATAGAGAGACAGAGAGAGAGACAGAGAGAGATAGAGAGACAGAGAGAGAGAGAGAGAGAGAGAGAGAGAACCTATTTATAGTTACAGGGGCAGAGATATGATCGTGATGTCCCGTCATCATTATCAAAGATATTTTGTTTCCAGATTCTAGTTAAAGCAATAACTAGATATCCTCTTGGATCTCATCCACCTCTTCCTTTTTTTTAACACTGGTCGTCTCCCACCGAGGTAGGGTGGAATTGCCAGAACAACACTGACATCATAGTCAAGATGACCCTCGGAACTGCAATATCCTCATCCTCACCTTCATTCCCTTTATTAGCCACTATCAGGTCAAGTCTAATACTTGTTTAGTATATACTTTGATGACACCATTTTATAGGCGGGCTCCCTGGTCAAGCCTTAAGTATATACTACACAAGTATTACACTGTTGACAATCATTTGAACAGAAATATTTTCTAGTATCCTTTCTTCACCGTTTTCTTCGTTTATTTGAAGCTGATAGTGTTAAGAAGTCTTTTCGTGACCGTTGTTACCTTTGAGGTAGTTATTTTATCTACTCGATTACTACTGTCTACCAGCATGTTTGTATATTTTGTTGTTATGGCAGGGCTACTTGCGTTATTAACAGGCTATGGACTAAAACTTTGGAGGAAGAAAAAATAGTAATAATTCCAACAACCACTAAAGGTATTGACTTTCGGGGAATACGTAATGCATATTACCCGTCAGTGTAACTCAGTCCATACAGCAAATTATCAATACGCAGGTTTACTTGATCTAGATATGCATGCCTTATACGCAACTTATACACTACTCTCAGTACATATATTACGGAGATTATTATCCTTATTCACGGGGAAGCGCTTAACTCGTAGGGATCATATAAAGCATGGAATGCGAGGATATTACGTTTGATCCAAAGAAGGGGCTCTCCAATTCTTTGAATCATGCGTACTTCAAGAACATCAAGAACTCCAGAAAAAACATCACTCAGATACTACAATTTGAGTATCATACATATATATATATATATATATATATATATATATATATATATATATATATATATATACATATACATATACAAGTGAACCACAAGTGTTTACAAGACACTATTAGAGCATATATATTCAGCACACTTTGCTTTGTATGAAGGGAGAATTACCATCTACTTTAAATTTAGGTTGGCTGCCAAGCTGGTGTGGAACGTCAGCATGACTTAGTCTTTCCATTTACGAGTTGCCAGCCACGACGTGCACTGTTACAGTTTATCTTTGTTATTCTGACTTTTAAAAGGTCGTTTCTTTTATTGTTTTTCATGAGTGGGCATACTTGGTTCCTATAGTCGTTCCTGAGCATATGGACTTATGGAGGCAACTGTCACGAAAACATTCACTTAGAACACCTTTACGGGAGACGTTTCGGGCTTTGCCTGTGATCATTTAGCATGTGTTTAAAGTGATCTAAGTCCAGGGACCGAAACGTCTTCAATAAATATGTCCTAGTAAATGCATTCGTGTCCATTCCCCCCCCCTCCCATGTTGTTGCCAGTCATTTGCCTTACTACTATAAGGATTTCTGTTCCAGGAGCTAGAACTACCCTGGTTATAATCAGGCTAAATGAAGGTTATGAGAGAAACTAGGCTACCGCTCCTTCTCGGCAAAAAAACAGACGTGAGAATAATAGGCGCTAGAATAACCCAGGTTAGTGGCAAACTAACTATTACACTGCCATTTTTTTTTTTAAAAGATATTTTTTTCAATCATTAGATATATAAGGAAGCGACCTATTAAGGGGAATAAAGCTTAAGCTTCAGGGCCCCTAATCCCGGAGGGGACCCAGAAGCCACTTTAGACCACATTGCTTACAAATTTTGGGTCTATTGTATGAGAAGGGGCCCCCCCCCCTATAACAGTTCAAGCTTCAGGGCCCCAAAAATGCAGATCTGCCACTGCTTATAAATACAGAGGGATACACAGTTCAAGGACGCCGATTGCTTCAACACTAGGCTGATATTTTTTCCAACACTAGGCTGATATTTTTTCCAACACTAGGCTGATATTTTTTCCAACACTAGGCTGATATTTTTTCCAACACTAGGCTGATATTTTTTCCAACACTGATCACCGTCACAAGCTGTCACGTATCCTGGCAAACGAAACACCATCAGCCCACCACAGTGAAATTTGTATCTCACCACTGCACCACTGAAATCATTTATATTCTTATGAAATAAAAAAAATACACATTTCCTAAGCCTTTACACAATTTGTAGGCTTACGCAATCCTCCGATCCATACCCTAGTGTTACGCTCAGTAGTAATCTGTAAAAACTAGTTTTTTCCCCGTTCCACAATACTAAGAAGCTGATAAAGTCACGTCAGTTCGTGGAAGGAGTTAAGGCTGCCTCAGGAGAGAGAGACACCTGCTTCCCACCCACACCCTAATTACCAGTTTGTCGTTATATTACCCAGTCACTCGTATACCACCACAACTTTCAAAGTGTTTTTACACACACACACACACACACACACACACACTGTAGTGGAGACAGGATCCATACATAGCTTTAAGGAGAGGTATGATAAAGCTCATGGAGCGGGTAGTGACCGAGTAGCGGCCAGTGAAGAGGCGGGGCCAGGAGCTGTGCTCGACCCCTGCAACCACAACTAGGCGAGTACACAGACAGACACACACACACACCTTATTTGAATCTCAAAGTTTAATGGCGCCACTCTGTCACCTAACATGTCCCACACATTTCTGCAATGCGCATAGTGGCCTTTAAGTTTATATACAAACAAACAAACAAACAAACAAATTTTATTTCATTGCAGATTACATGGGTATCGGAAGTTACAATGTAAATTGAGTGCAAGGAGAGCCACTGACATGCCATGGCATTAGGGGCAGCTTATTCTAGTCCTTAAAAACTATGTACTTAATATTAGAGAAATTTATTGAGTTTATTCTAGTTAAAAATTATTTTCAAAATTACAATATGATGAAATTTTACTGTTTAAATTATTATATAATGATATTAGATATTAGATTGTTACAGGTGTTAAGATTCTTGAATTATAATATGGAATTGAGATTATCTTAAGGAAAATAACATTGAGCATTTTTGACATTAACTTATAATATGAGTAGGGGTAACATAATAGTAACATATTAGAAAATTGAGATTATCGTATAGGAAAGTAACAATGAGCATTTTCAAAGTAGTTTATAGTATGATCATTTAGTTTTGGGTGAGTAGGTGGTTTTTGAGTTGAGTCTTAAATTGATTTTCAGACAAGATTATCTTAATATTTACTGGTAATGAATTCCAGATTCTGGGGCCCTTTATGTGCATAGAATTTTTACATAGGTTGATATGAACACGGGGTATATCAAAAAGTGATCTGTGTCGTGTGTTGTGGTCATGGGTCCTATTAAAGTTGGTGAGGAGAGTTTTGAGCAGAGGGTTTATATTAGAGTGTAAAGTTTTATATATGTAGTAGGCACAAGAGTAAGTATGAATGTTCTTTACGGTGAGGTAGTTTGAGACTTTTGAATATTGGTGGAGTATAATTAACGAAATCGTAATAACACTGTTGGAGACAAATCACGGAGCTGGTGAGGGGTCTTGAATCTATAGCAAGTGAGTCCCTTAGGTGATATTTTTGTTAAAATATTATCGGGTCTTGTAACTAAAATATATATTTTTTTCCAGAATAAGAGAAGTTCAGAAACTGACGCAGTATCATGTATAAAAAAAAAAGCAATGTAAAGAAAGAATAGTCTGCAGTGTCGTTCCCCTTTGATTTAAAGTAAACCTCTCTTCCCTCGGATCAAATTTTATTAGCTCCCATTCCCTAATAATCATCTCCAATAGTTGGCACGCAATTAGTGACATCAACTCTATTCTCAGTAGGATCCAAGCGACAGCATTACTGAATAAAAGATATAATTCACAGAACAAACTCTTATAGGGAGAACGTTTCGCTCTGTGTGGAGCTTCATCAAGGTACGACTTGATAAAGATCAACACAGAGCGAAACCTTGTCAAATTAAAGGCTTGTTCTGCAAAGAAACAAATCCTAAAGCAGTGAACTACGCCTCGCCATGATTCCTTAAGTGCTGATGTAATTGTGACAAGTACAGAGGTGTACGATCCATATAGCTTTAGCGCCTCTTATAAATAATAATTATAAAGGTCAGGCTATCGTAATCCCCTTTTTAAGGCACTCTGGGTCATGCTGAGAGGTTAATTAGAGGAGGTGGAGACTGGGAGATAAGGATAGAAGAAAGGCTAGGATATAAAAGAAATTAGTGGGAGACAGAGGACTTAAGAGAGGTTACTAAAGGATAGAAGAGAGGTTAGGATATAAAAGAATAAAATAAAAAAATGGAGGGAATAAAGTAAGACCAAGCAGACATTTTAAGAAAGATGTAGGGATAAAAGTAGCAATTCCTTAGCTGGAACAATTCACAAATAACTCACATTTTCGAGAGGTAACTCTCGAAACGATGTTTCGGTCGGTCCTGGACGATCATCAATTCGCATTGTTAGGTAGAAGGACAAGTGCAACTAATGTGACATTTTATTGTGGTGAGCGAAACTTTGCCACAATAAAATGTCACATTAGTTGCACTTGTGTTCTTTTACCTAACATATTGTGGGTAATTCTACCAGCATTATTACAAGTCACATTGTCAGGTCAGTAGTTGCAACTTAATAATAGTAGAAGACAGACCGAAACGTGGTCTAGAATTTCTTCTTGAAGGTGTTTGTTATCTGTGAAACAGATGGAAAGAAAGAGTCATATCACAGATTATCAAGAGGCAGCAACACCCACAATGGATTGCTAGCGTAAACTCATTTATTGCCTCCTGCGTCACTCCTTTGTTCTCTCTAAAGTATCCTGTTGACCTTCAGGAAATTATTCGGGAGTAATAAAAGCCTTATTGTGTGTGACGCAAACTACAGCATGTGGTCTTTATAAATAACATGTGTGAAAGGTGATAATATAATTTATTGCGGTAGTGTTAGCTTTTTTTTTTTAAGTACAACCATAGTACGGTGTATGGCAACCCTATCCTGTATGCTAATTATATATTGGGAACACCCGTTATGTACTCTAATTCCATTCATATGTTGGTTTCCTCTGTCATATTTCATTGTATATGACGGGTTTGTTATATCAGGTAATGTTACGAGCAAACGTGTCAGCCTAAGAGATTTCAGTTGGACAATAAGTCACGAGTCAATAAGAGTTTCGTCAAGCATATCCCCATAGGTTCAGTTGGCACCTTAAAAGGTTTATTTACAGTAGGAATAGATTAGATTTTGCCAGCGAAGTGGCTAGTTTATTGTGCACCTCATATCCATCCTGTGGACGGTAGCGCAAGAGCATATGGATACACAAAAGGCCCAGGAACTAGGCCCAAAAAATAGTTACTGCTACCTAGTATTAACTATCTAGCAGGATGGCTTTCGTAACTAGCGAGGTAGACATGAGAGAAATAATATGCTGCTCTTGATGTGACTTGTTAATGATTCAAGTCAGACCGAAACGTCGTCATAAAGTTTCTTTCTCCACTGTGAGGGTTATTTGTGTAAGGATAGGAGTACATGTGAAAGATACAACAGTTTATCTTACGGTCTGTATCAAGGTTATCGGTTGAAAAGAAACCAAGCTACTGTCTGGCTTCCACTCCTCTGTCAGACAGATGAAGTGGAAATAATAGACCAGAAGGGCTTATCCCCACTTACCGGTTCATCTGGCCACACTATCAGTACGCCATGAGGTGTGTGATGAGAAATACCAGTGATGAGAATGTTCCACGAAGATTTCAAAGGAAAGATGAAAATTTTTCAAAGGAACGGCGGCTGTTGACTATGAAATTACTACTGCTAAACTACCACTAGTACTAGTGACTACTTTTATCAGTTTCAGTAAAAATAAAACATTTATGTGTACTAATTTTATCTTATGAGAGAAATTGAAACATCAGCTCCAAATGAAGCAGCAATCATACTGTGCACGAAAACGCTGTCCTTGATGGGTGGATCATGCTGTCCTTGACGTGTGGACCATGCTGTCCTTGACGGTGGACCATGCTGTCCTTGACGGTGGACCATGCTGTCCTTGACGGGTGGACCATGCTGTCCTTGACGGTGGACCATGCTGTCCTTGACGGGTGGACCATGCTGTCCTTGACGGTGGACCATGCTGTCCTTGACGGGTGGACCATGCTGTCCTTGACGGGTGGACCATGCTGTCCTTGACGGGTGGACCATGCTGTCCTTGACGGGTGGACCATGCTGTCCTTGACGGGTGGACCATGCTGTCCTGACGGGTGGACCATGCTGTCCTTGACGGGTGGACCATGCTGTCCTTGACGGTGGACCATGCTGTCCTTGACGGGTGGACCATGCTGTCGTCTTCTTGACGGGTGGACCATGCTGTCCTTGACGGGTGGACCATGCTGTCCTTGACGGGTGGACCATGCTGTCCTTGACGGGTGGACCATGCTGTCCTTGACGGGTGGACCATGCTGTCCTTGACGGGTGGACCATGCTGTCCTTGACGGGTGGACCATGCTGTCCTTGACGGGTGGACCATGCTGTCCTTGACGGGTGGACCATGCTGTCCTTGACGGGTGGACCATGCTGTCCTTGACGGGTGGACCATGCTGTCCTTGACGGGTGGACCATGCTGTCCTTGACGGGTGGACCATGCTGTCCTTGACGGGTGGACCATGCTGTCCTTGACGGGTGGACCATGCTGTCCTTGACGGGTGGACCATGCTGTCCTTGACGGGTGGACCATGCTGTCCTTGACGGGTGGACCATGCTGTCCTTGACGGGTGGACCATGCTGTCCTTGACGGGTGGACCATGCTGTCCTTGACGGGTGGACCATGCTGTCCTTGACGGGTGGACCATGCTGTCCTTGACGGGTGGACCATGCTGTCCTTGACGGGTGGACCATGCTGTCCTTGACGGGTGGACCATGCTGTCCTTGACGGGTGGACCATGCTGTCCTTGACGGGTGGACCATGCTGTCCTTGACGGGTGGACCATGCTGTCCTTGACAGGGTGGATCATGCTGTCCTTGACGGGTGGACATGCTGTCCTTGACGGGTGGATCATGCTGTCCTTGACGGGTGGATCATGCTGTCCTTGACGGGTGGATCATGCTGTCCTTGACGGGTGGACCATGCTGTCCTTGACGGGTGGACATGCTGTCCTTGACGGGTGGACATGCTGTCCTTGACGGGTGGATCATGCTGTCCTTGACGGGTGGACATGCTGTCCTTGACGGGTGGACCATGCTGTCCTTGACGGGTGGACCATGCTGTCCTTGACGGGTGGATCATGCTGTCCTTGACGGGTGGATCATGCTGTCCTTGACGGGTGGAACATGCTGTCCTTGACGGGTGGACCATGCTGTCCTTGACGGTGGATCATGCTGTCCTTGACGGTGGACATGCTGTCCTTGACGGTGGACCATGCTGTCCTTGACGGGTGGACCATGCTGTCCTTGACGGGTGGATCATGCTGTCCTTGACGGGTGGATCATGCTGTCCTTGACGGGTGGATCATGCTGTCCTTGACGGGTGGATCATGCTGTCCTTGACGGGTGGATCATGCTGTCCTTGACGGGTGGATCATGCTGTCCTTGACGGGTGGATCATGCTGTCCTTGACGGGTGGATCATGCTGTCCTTGAGGTGGATCATGCTGTCCTTGAGGTGGATCATGCTGTCCTTGACGGGTGGATCATGCTGTCCTTGAGGTGATCAGCTGTCCTTGAGCGGTGGATCATGCTGTCCTGACGGGTATCATGCTGTCCTTGACGGGTGGATCATGCTGTCCTTGACGGTGGATCATGCTGTCCTTGACGAAGCTGGATGCATGCTGTCCTGACTGCAGTGTCCGATATCACCTTAGGTGCTTCCTTGACGGTGGATCATGCTGTCCTTGAAGGTGGACATGTGTCCGATGGGCTGTCCTTGATGGGTGGATCATGCTGTCCTTGATGGGTGGATCATGCTGTCCTTGATGGGTGGATCATGCTGTCCTTGATGGGTGGATCATGCTGTCCTTGATGGGTGGATCATGCTGTCCTTGATGGGTGGATCACGCTACCCTTGATGTGCGGATCATGCTGTCCTTGATGAGTGGATCATGTCCTTGATTTGTGGATCATGCTGCCTTTATGCTCGTCGTCTAGAGACTTTAAAACCAATGTTGCTGGTGAAGGGCTCTTGACCCCTAAGAATTCGGGCTATTCTTTCCCTTCCTCTTGCGGCCGGCAGTAACAGCCTGGTTGATCAGACCCTGATCCACCATGAGGCCTGGTCTCAGACCGAACCGCGGAGGCGTTGACCCCCGAAACCCCTCCAGGTACTAAACCCGATAACCTCCCTTCAGGTGCTATATGACCTCTTTCCCAGCCAGCGGTAAGCCAATGTAATCATACGCCATAATACCCATAGTGAGAGACATTTTCCCCGGAAAGATGTCACCAAAGATATTCTGTCCTGGTAACACTTAAAGAGATGCGAGCTTTTTTTCCCCCTGTTAGCATCCACTAACACACTTCCCTAAGCTACATTTGTCACTACGACAGCGAAGCACTAATAACCTCACATTTGGTACCAACTCTCGTATCTAATACTAAATTTAAGGGCGTTAGCTAGTAATATTGATACCTAATACTGGGTTTAAGGGCCTTATTGGTAGTAAAAATCATACATAATATTAGGTTTAAGGGTCTTGGGTGCATACTAGGTTTAAGTTTATTAGGTGGGAGAAATACTTAATACTAGGTTTAAGGGTCTTATGTGGTAAAAATCATACATAATACTAGGTTTAAGGGTCGTAAGTAGTAAAAATCATAATACAAATTTTAAGGGTCTTGGGTGGTAAAAATCATACACAAGGTTTAAGGGTCTTGGGTGATTAAAATCCTACACAAGGTTTTATAAGGGCCTTGGTTGGTAAAAATCCTACACAAGGTTTTATAAGGGCTTTGGTTGGTAAAAATCATACACAAGGTTTTATAAGGGCCTTGGTTGGTAAAAATCATACACAAGGTTTTATAAGGGCCTTGGTTGGTAAAAATCATACACAAGGTTTTATAAGGGCCTTGGTTGGTAAAAATCATACACAAAGTTTAAGGGTCAAAACCTGGTCATCGTGGTTGTCTACAAGCCCCCGGATGCAACGTCCCAACAATTCCAGGAACAGCTTCTGAAAATTGACCACTGTCTGGAAAATCTTCCAGCTCCTGCCCCCAACATCTTGCTACTGGGGGATTTCAACCTCAGGCACCTAAAATGGAGGAACATTGCAAACAATGTGTTAGCAGAGATAACACCAGGAGGCAGCTCAGATGAAAATTCACACATGCATGAACTTTTAAATCTCTGCACCAAGTTCACCTTAAACCAGCAAATAGTAGAGCCCACAAGATTAGAGAATACGCTGGACCTCATCTTCACCAACAATGATGATCTGATACGAAATGTCATCATATCAAAAACAATATACTCAGATCACAACATAATAGAGGTCCAGACATGCATGCGGGGAGCTCCAGATCAACAAAATGTGATCAGCCGTGAGGGAGCTTTCTCCAAATTCAACTTCAATAACAAAAACATAAGGTGGGACCAAGTAAACCAAGTCCTAAATGATATAAACTGGGAAGATTGCCTAAGCATCACGGATCCCAACCTATGTCTTGAACAAATTAACTCTGTGGTACTTGAGGTTTGCTCAAGGCAAATTCCCTTAAGGAAAAGGAGGAGAAGATGCAAACTAGAAAGAGGAGGCGCTCCTATACAGGCGAAGGCACAGAATAACGGAGCGGCTACAGGAGGCCAATATCTCTGAAATACGTAGGAGACACTAGTCAGAGAAATAGCAAACATCGAATTAAAACTAAAGGAATCTTATAGGAATCAAGAGACACGGGAAGAACTAAGAGCCATAAATGAAATTGAAAGAAACCCTAAGTATTTCTTTTCCTATGCAAAATCAAAGTCGAGAACAACAACCAGTATTGGGCCCCTACTTAAACCGGATGGGTCCTACACAGATGACAGCAAGGAAATGAGTGAGTTACTTAAATCCCAGTATGACTCAGTCTTTAGCGAGCCACTAACCAGACTGAAAATCGAAAACCTAAATGATTTTTCATGAGAGTGCCACAGAACTTGACAGACGCATGCCTTTCTGACATCATCACTACACAAATGACTTTGAAAAGGCAATAAATGACATGCCCATGCACTCCGCTCCAGGCCCAGACTCATGGAACTCCGTGTTCATCAAGAACTGCAAGAAGCCCCTATCACATGCTTTAACATCCTATGGAGAGGGAGCATGGACACTGGGATCGTCCCGCAGCTACTAAAAACAACAGACATAGCCCCGCTCCACAAAGGGGCAGTAAAGCAATAGCAAAGAACTACAGACCAATTGCGCTAACGTCCCATATCATAAAAATCTTTGAAAGGGTTCTAAGAAGCAAGATCGCCACCCATCTTGATACCCATCAATTGCACAACCCAGGATAGCATGGGTTTAGAGCAGGCCGCTCCTGTCTGTCCCAACTACTGGACCACTACGACAAGGTCCTGGATGCTCTAGAAGATAAACAGAATGCAGATGTTATATACACAGATTTTGCAAAAGCCTTTGACAAGTGTGACCATGGTGTAATAGCACACAAAATGCGTGATAAAGGAATAACAGGAAAAGTTGGTAGATGGATTTATAATTTCCTAACACATAGAACACAAAGAGTAGTAGTCAACAGAGTAAAGTCTGAGGCAGCTACTGTGAAAAGCTCTGTTCCACAAGGCACAGTACTTGCTCCCATCCTATTCCTCATCCTCATATCAGACATTGACAGGGATATAAGCCACAGTGCTGTGTCTTCCTTTGCAGATGACACCCGAATATGTATGACAGTGTCCACCGTTGAAGACACTGCAAGACTCCAAGCAGACATAAACCAAATCTTTAAATGGGCTGCAGAAAACAATATGAAGTTCAATGATGAGAAATTTCAATTACTCAGATACGGAAAACGTGAAGAAATTAAAATCTCATCGGAGTACAAAACTAATTCCAACCACACAATAGAGCGAAAAACTAATGTCAAAGACCTGGGAGTGTTCATGTCAGAGGATCTCACCTTCAAGGACCATAACAATGTAGCAATTGCATCTGCTCGAAAAATGACAGGATGGATAATGAGAACCTTCAAAACCAGGGATGCCAAGCCCATGTTGACACTTTACAGATCGCTTGTTCTATCTAGGCTGGAATATTGCTGCACACTAACTGCACCTTTCAAGGCGGGTGAAATTGCTGACCTTGAAAATGTGCAGAGAACCTTCACCGCACGCATAAGTGCGATAAACCACCTCAACTACTGGGAACGCTTGAAGTTCCTAAACCTGTACTCTCTAGAACGCAGGCGGGAGAGATACATTATTATATACACATGGAAAATTCTCGAGGGCTTAGTACCAAACTTGCACACAAAAATCACTCCCTACGAAAGCAAAAGACTCGGCAGGCGATGTAACATTCCCCCAATGAAGAGCAGGGGTGCCACTAGCACGTTGAGGGACAACACAATAAGTGTGAGGGGCCCAAGATTGTTCAACTGCCTCCCAGCATACATCAGGGGGATTACCAACAAGCCCCTGGCTGTCTTCAAGCAGGCACTGGACAGGCACCTCAAGTCGGTACCTGATCAGCCGGGCTGTGGTTCGTACGTTGGACTGCGTGCGGCCAGCAGTAACAGCCTGGTTGATCAGGCTCTGGTCCAACAAGAGGCCTGGTCACGGACCGGGCCGCGGGGGCGTTGACCCCTGGAATTCTCTCCAGGTAGACTCCAGGTAGGTCTTGGGTGGTAAAAATCATACATGACAATGTGTTTAAGGGTCTTGGGCGGTAACTTGATACGCAATTGTTCTCTAGTGCCAAGTGTGGTCTAGCATATGTGGTTCAAGAAACTAAGTTCTTTAACAGAAAGCGTTTGAAATAATAAAAGCTCTCTTAAGAATCCACAAAAGCATCCAATTAATGAGGTTTGAAGCCCATCGACTACATTAGTGTCATTAGGATGCACGTAAACTTTTCATCACCAGATAGGAATACCTTAATTCATATTTTTGGGATTAAATTATATATACGCTGAGAGAAATATACCTGTGTATATAACATGTATTATGTAAAATTCCCTGTTATTTGAATTATATTTTTGAGTAAATAATTACTGATTCTAAGACATTTGCAATTAATACCTATTAATATTCCTCTACCACAATATTTTGTACGGATACACACACTTCTCTGTGTATGTATACCGAGATACACATCTCATTGTATACACAAATACCTTTCGGTGTATATATCCTGTATGTCAGGTGCTGATACCAACTGAGTATGTACGTGACAGCGGATATAGCAGTGGTTAATTATCAGCGCCAGATAACATTCCTGCCGAGTCCTCAACTCGCCGGATATCTGACGTCACAAGTGATAGGTTGCCAATCTGGCGACAGCAACTGCTGCAGAGCCATCAGATGCAGAGAGAGAGAGAGAGAGAGAGGAAGAGAGAGGAGAGAGAGAGAGAGAGAGAGAGAGAGAGAGAGAGAGACAGAGAGACAGAGAGACAGAGAGACAGAGAGACAGAGAGACAGAGAGAAGAGACAGAGAGACAGAGAGACAGAGAGAGACAGAGAGACAGAGAGACAGAGAGAGATGATGAGAAAGTGCCGAACTTATTGGGGTCATGTTGTGGTGACTGGGGAATGGGAGGCATTCAGATTCTATCCAAGGGAGGGTAAGTCCAGTTGCTTGGATCAAGAGCCATTCATCAGCATTAAGGCTCGCCCCTACGTGCGCTCGAGAACGTTCCTGGATAACACTGTTGCAACAGCGCGTGACTGATAAACCATTTTTACGAACTATTTGTTCAGCTTCATAAAATATACACCTGACGACATGCTGTATCTCACGTGATCAACAAGTGATTTTTAGCTTGAAAATGGAAAAAATAGAATAAACATTGATTTTTTTTGTGAAAAGTAAAGATATACTGATTTTTTAGGTTGGGAACAAAAATCGATATAAAACAAAGAAGTGTTTACCTGGAGAAATGTATGGAGAAATGTTTTATATTAGCATTATATTCGTCTGACGAGAGCTAAACCCAGAGGGGTCATACAGCGCCTAGTCAATGGGAGGTAATTAGCTTTCATTCAAGGAAGTGTGGGTCCAGTATTAAGAGGTTTTCACCAGCATCACCTCCACCTCCCTCTGAAGGATTTAATGGCTGACTTTGCGATGTCATCACCAATGAAGTCTAGCTCAGGGTGAAGAATTTATTCACATTAACAACACAAAAAGGTTAGTAACCCAAGAAAGCTAACCAATGTTACTTTTCTCCCATTGTGGTCCATTTTAGTTCCTCCCTCATGGTGGTACCCACAGGTGACACTTCCAGCTATCTACTTGCTGCTAGCTAATAGGGACCATAGGATACCTGCCCATACGTCTCGTCTCGTGTGGGGGTTCGACCCCACGTCCTCTCTGAGTGAGCTGAACTAACCACTGCTACGAGGTGACATATTTCATTATTTGATGAATGAAACCCACCGTGTGTTACAGTATGACAGGGAAACATAGCTACCTTCTGCTTCCACTATGTAACTACAATAGAGTAAGAATATGGTAGTAGAATACTGATGGGGTCAATTTCGTTTAATAAACACACAGTGTTAAGGCAGAGCTGGGTATGGCCGCTCGTGGGAGGCAAGGAGTGGCTAGTCACGGTGAGCTATCAAGCGGTGCTTTGATGCCCCTCAAGAGCTATTAATCCACTGAACAAGAGCTACTCTTCGTTTGGATCAATCCTAAATGCCTTCCATTCCCCAGGGAGTTGTAAGATACAAATGGTCATAGTTCTTGCCCTTGAACAGAGTAATAAACAGTAAGAGGGTGGTGTGGCGGGTGTCAGTCAGTACACACGTGCGCTGGTGGCTGGCTGCCACACACCTGCCACCCATCCACTGCGTCAACAACCTTTACATTATCTTAACATTATCTAATACAAGTATTTTTTTTCTCCCATCTCTCGAGTAGTCCTGGCGGGGTTTTTTCTCTCTTGAAGTCGAATAATGACTCGCTCTGAGTAAACAATTAGACCTGCCTAGCAATAGGCTTTTCCGTGTGTGTGTGATAATTTAATACCACGTAAAATAAACTAGACATTTTCTTGGATCAAACCTGACTGCCTCCCATTTTCCCAGGCACTGTATGACTATTGCGGGTTTAGCGCTTCCAATTGTAACGTTTTCACACTAACCCTTCAAATTTGTACCTTGATGCCAGTGTAGGGCTCTTGCTACAAGGAACTTGAGCCACCCCTATAGTTCTTCCGATCAAACCTACTCGCCTCCCATCCCCCGTGCTATGTGAACCACATGGGTTTACCGCCTCCCCATCAATATAATAATACTTAGAGGTTGGTAACCTAAACTGGCTTCTTGCATCGTTAAAAATTTGTCGAGGGTCGTATATTTGTTAAAGTGTGGGCTTTCAACACGTGACGGGGAGAGCGCTAAACCCCCAGGGACGCATTTAGTACCTTGGGGAATGAAACGTTATGAAGTTTGATCTAATGGAAGCATTGCCCAAATTCTTTGGATCAGGAGTTTTTGACCAACATCGAGACACCTTCCATTGCAGGGGAGAGAGTCATTAGGATTACTGATCTTGTTCAACTATTATGTTCTATCTCTCCAAACCCATTAATTTTTTTTTTACTCTTGAAAATACCGTTATCTATTCTTCTGAAAAGTAAGCGTGAGATATAGAGCCTGAGTCATAGTTGTAATTATGGTGTGTGTGTGTGTACTCATCTAGTTGTGGTGGTTGCAGGGGTCGAGTCATGGCTCCTGTGTGTGTGTGTGTACGTACTCGCCTATTTGTGGTTGCAGGGATCGATTCACAGCTCCTGGCCCCGCCTCTTCGCTACTAGGTCTACTCTCCCTCCTCCAAGAGTTTTATTGCACCTCTTCTTAAATGTATGGATCCTGCCTCCACTACGTCACTTTCCAGACTATTCCACTTCCTGACAACTCTATGACTGAAGAAATACTTCCTAACATCCCTTTGACTTATCTGAGTCTTCAACTTCCAATTGTGACCCCTTGTTTCTGTGTCCCCTCTCTGGAACATCCTGTCTGTCCACTTTGTCTATTCCACGCAGTATTTTGTATGTCATTATCATGCCTCCCCTAACCCTCCAGTCCTCCAGTGTCGTCAAGTTCCCTTAACCCCTCCTCGTAGGACAAGCCCTTTGTACTTTCTCTAGTTTCCTGACGTGCTTGGCTAGGTGTGGGTTCCAAACTGGAGCTGCATACTCCAGTATGGGTTTGACGTACACAGTGTACAGGGTCCTGAACGACTCCTTACTGAGATATCCGAATGCTATTCTTAGGTTCGCTAATCGCCCATATGCTGAAGCAGTTATTTGGTTGATGTGCGCCTCAGGAGATGTGCTCGGTATTATACTCACCCCAAGATCCTTTTCCTTGAGTGAGGTTTGTAGCCTTTAGCCTCCTGGACTGTACTCTGTCTGGGGTCTGCTTCGCCCTTCCCCGATCTTCATGACTTTGCACTTGGTGAGGTTGAACTCCAGGAGCCAGTTGCTGGACCAGGCCTGCAGCCTGTCCAGCTCCCTTTGTAGTCCTGCCTGGTTCTCCGACTTCACAGCGTCTGCCAATAGGGATATTTCTGAGTCTACTCCTTCCATCATGTTAGTTGTGTGTGTGTGTGTGTGTGTGTGTGTGTGTGTGTGTGTGTGTGTGTGTGTGTGTGTGTGCATGTAATCACCTAATTGTGGTTGCAGGGGTCGAGACTCAGCTCCTGGCCCCGCCTCTTCACTGATTGCTACTAGGTCCCCTCTCTCCCTGCTCCATGAGCTTTATCATACCTCGTCTTAAAGCTATGTATGGTTCCTGCCTCCACTACATCACTTGCTAGACTATTCCACTTCCTGACTACTCTGACTGAAGAAATACTTCCTAACATCCCTTTGACTAATCTGAGTCTTCAACTTCTAATTGTGACCCCTTGTTTCTGTGTCCCCTCTCTGGAACATCCTGTCTGTCCACTTTGTCTATTCCACGCAGTATTTTGTATGTCATTATCATGTCTCCCCTAACCCTCCTGTCCAGTGTCGTCAGGCCGATTTTCCTTAACCTTTCTTTGTAGGACATTCCCCTTATCTCTGGAACTAACCTTGTCGCAAACCTTTACACTTTCTGTAATTTCTTGACGTGCTTGACCAGATATGGGTTCCAAACTGGTGCTGCATACTCCAGTATGGGCCTGACATACACGGTCTGCAGTGTCTTGAACGATTCCTTACTAAGGTATCGGAACGCTATTCTCAGGTTTGCCAGTCGCCCATATGCTGCAGCAGTTATCTGGTTGATGTGTGCTTCCGGAGATGTGCTCGGTGTTATACTCGCCCTAAGATCTTTCTCCTTGAGCGAGGTTTGCAGTCTTTGGCCACCTAGCCTATACTCTGTCTGCGGTCTTCTTTGCCCTTCCCCGATCTTCATGGCTTTGCATTTGGCGGGGTTAAATTCGAGAAGCCAGTTGCTGGACCAGGTGTCCAGCCTGTCCAGGTCTCTTTGAAGTCCTGTCTGATCTTCATCTGATTTAATTATCCTCATGAACTTCACATCATCTGCGAACAGTGACACTTCTGAGTATCCCTTCTATCATGTCATTCACATATACCAAAAATAGCACTGATCCTAGGACTGACCCCTGTGGGATCCCGCTCGTCACAGGCGCCCACTATGATACCTCATCACGTACCATGACTCGTTGCCTCCCTGTCAGGTATTCTCTGATCCAATGCAGTGTCCTTCCTGTTATACGCGCCTGACCCTCTAGCTTCTTCACGAATCTCTTGTGAGGAACTGTCTCTCGTGCGTGCGTGCGTGCGTGCGTGCGTGCGTGCGTGCGTGCGTGCGTGCGTGCGTTTGTGTGTGTGTTTGGGCGCCTACCCAACCGTTTGCCTTGCCACTCCTCGCCGCCGCACCAGTCATTAGTATCACGATCGTCACTTAACTAAATGGGTATAATTATGACCATAATTTTTAAAGGGGTGGAGGGGTAAGCCAGCGGAAGGCCTCGGTCAGATGACCAAAAGCTCCAACGGCGGGTCAGCATGTGACTAAGACCCGCGTCAGGAAACATTGTCCTGTTTCCTGACAGACCTTACATATAACCTAGCCACGATCAACAAGCTACTGGGTTAACTAGTACTCTCTCTCTACCACTCACACCTTCCTCTCACCAACCTATTTTTCCCCTATCCCCACTCACACCACAAGGGTACAAGGGTCTTACCTAAACTCTCTAAATCAGAACTCCAGGCGCAGTTTGACCGATCGTCAAACTGCGCCTTACCTGTACTATAATCAAAACTAAGCGCTAAATAAAAAAATATCAAACAGCGCTGCAGGGAAGAACAGAAACCAGCAAAAGTTAGGAGTGTCAGTAAGGATAGTGTGGAGCGCTAAAGGGGAAAAAATATAATCGAAGTTGGTGTAATGAAGCAGTCGGTGACAATAAAAAAGTCAGAGAGAGAGAGACTGTCAAAGATGAGGCTGTGAGCGAGGAGGAATGTTACCTGTGGCGTGTAAACAGACACGATGGGAAACAAACTCCAGGCAGACAGCGTCTAATTCAGTTTATAGTAAGTGGTAGACAGCGTCTAATTCAGTTTATAGTAAGTGGCAGACAGCGTCTAATTCAATTTATAGTAGGGGCAGACAGCGTCTAATTCAGTTTATAGTAGGGGCAGACAGCGTCTAATTCAGTTTATAGTAGGGGCAGACAGCGTCTAATTCAGTTTATAGTAAGTGGTAGACAGCGTCTAATTCAGTTTATAGTAAGTGGCAGACAGCGTCTAATTCAGTTTATAGTAAGTGGCAGACAGCGTCTAATTCAGTTTATAGTAGGCAGACAGCGTCTAATTCAGTTTATAGTAAGTGGCAGACAGCGTCTAATTCAGTTTATAGTAGGGGCAGACAGCGTCTAATTCAGTTTATAGTAAGTGGCAGACAGCGTCTAATTCAGTTTATAGTAAGTGGCAGACAGCGTCTAATTCAGTTTATAGTAAGTGGCAGACAGCGTCTAATTCAATTTATAGTAAGTGGCAGACAGCGTCTAATTCAATTTATAGTAGGGGCAGACAGTCTAATTCAATTTATAGTAGGGGCAGAGCGTCTAATTCAATTTATAGTAGGGGCAGACAGTCTAATTCAATTTATAGTAGGGGCAGACAGTCTAATTCAATTTATAGTAGGGGCAGACAGCTTCTAATTCAATTTATAGTAGGGGCAGACAGTCTAATTCAATTTATTTATCAAGTTTTGAACACATACTAAGAAACTCTAGATTCATATAAAATATCCTAAAACATTCTTTGGCATATAATTTTAATTTAAAGGTTTTGAAAATTATAATATCTTTTTTTTTGGGTGGTGGGTATAAAAACTAAGTGCGATATTACACATGTTCGGGCATTTTGAGCATTTGTTAATGCGAGTACAGAGGAGTGAAGGTTACCGAGGCATGGGGCATGGGGCGTGAATGTCAGGCTTTCCCACTGCAACTGGTATCCCCAACACGGTAATTTTCAGCTTGAGAATATCATACTTAATCATTTTTATATCTGGTGTTTGTGTGTGTGTGTGTATGTGGGAGCCTAGTGTTACCGCCATGGTGCATGCGTCCATCTCTCAGTGTATAAAATACGAACACTCGGGGCAGACGCAAATGTACCATATTGGAATCCGTTACTGGTAACGTTTCGCCCACTCAGTAAGCTTTTACAAGTCGCAAAACGTTCTGTGACGAAAAAAGGTCAATATAGGAAGATCGCGTTATACTGCATTTGTGTCTATATTGATATAGACGTAAAAGTGTTTCAGTATGTATAAACTGAGACGATTTTTTTTTTATTAACACATCGGCCGTTTCCCACCAAGGCAGGGTGGCCCGACAAAGAAAAACTTTCATCATCATTCACTCCATCACTGTCTTGCCAGAGGCGTGCTTACACTGCAGCTACAAAACTGCAACATTAACACCCCTCCTTCAGAGTGCCGGCACTGTACTTCCCATCTCCAGGACTCAAGTCCGGCCTGCCGGTTTCCCTGAAACCCTTCATAAATGTTACCTTTGCCTACACTCCAACAGCACGTCAAGTCCTAAAAACCATTTGTCTCCATTCGCTCCTATCTAACACGCTCACGCACGCTTGCTGGAAGTCCAAGCCTCTCGCACACAAAACCTCCTTTACCCCCTCCCTCCAACCTTTTCTAAGCCGACCCCTACCCCGCCTTCCCTCCACTACAGATTTATACACTCTCGAAGTCATTCTATTTTGCTCCATCCTCTCTATATGTCCAAACCATCTCAACAAGCCCTCCTAAGCTCTCTGGATAATAGTTTTGGTAATCCCACACCTCCTCTTAATCTCCAAACTATGGATTATCTGCATTATATTCACACCACACATTGCCCTCAGACACGACATCTCCACTGCCTCCAGCCTTCTTGTTGCAACATTCACAACCCATGTCTCACACCCATACAAGAGTGTTGGTATAACTATACTCTCATACATTCCCCTCTTTGCTTTCATGGATAAAGTTCTCTGTCTCCACAAGCTTCTCAGTGCACCACTCACCTTTTTCCCTCATCAATTCTATGATTCACCTCATCTTTCATAGACCCATCTGCTGACACATCCACTCCCAAATATCTGAACACATTCACCTCCTCCATACTCTCTCCCTCCAATCTGATATCCAATCTTCCGTTATCTAATTTTTTTGTTATCCTCATCACCTTACTCTTTCCTATATTCACTTTTAATTTCCTTCTTTTACATACCCTACCAAACTCATCCACCAACCTCAGCAACTTCTCTTCAGAATCCCTCAAAAGCACAGTGTCATCAGCAAAGAGCAACTGTGACAACTCCCACTCTGTGTTAGATTCTTTATCTTTTAATCCCACACCTCTTGCCAACACCCTCGCATTCACTTCTCTTACAACTCCATCTATAAATATATTAAACAACCACGGTGACATTACACATCCCTGTCTAAGGCCTACTTTTAATGGGAAATAATCTCCCTCTCGCCTACATACTCTAACCTGTGCCTCACTATCCTCTTAAAAACTTTTCACTGCTTTCAGTAACCTACCTCCTATTCCATACTTTTGCAACATCTGCCACATTGCCCCCCTATCATATGCCTTTTCCAAATCCATAAATGCCACAAACACCTCTTTACCCTTATCTAAATATTGTTCACCTATATGTTTCACTGCAAACACTTGGTCTACACACCCCCTACCCTTCCTAAAGCCTCCTTGTTCATCCGCTATCCTGCTCTCCGTCTTACTCCTAATTCTTTCAATAACAACTCTACCATACACTTTACCAGGTATACTCAACAGACTTATTCCCCTATAATTTTTACACTCTCTTTTGTCCCCTTTACCTTTATACAAAGGAACTATGCATGCTCTCTGCCAATCCCTAGGTACCTTACCCTCTTCCATACATTTATTAAATAAAAACACTAACCACTCTAAAACTATATCCCCACCATCAATCCCAGCTGCTTTACCCCCTTTCATTCTACTCACTGCCTCACGAACTTCCCCTACACTCACAACTGGTTCTTCCTCCCTCCTCCTTGCCCTATACACGAACTCACAGCTTCCCTGTCTTCATCAACATTTAACAATTCCTCAAAATATTTCTTCCATCTTACCGATACCTCTAACTCTCCATTTAATAACTCTCCTCTCCTATTTTTAACTGACAAATCCATTTTTTCCCTAGGCTTTCTCAACTTGTTAATCTCATTCCAAAACTTTTTCTTATTTTCAACAAAATTTGTCGATAACATCTCACCCACCCTCTCATTTGCTCTCTTTTTACACTGCTTTACCACTCTCTTAACCTCTCTTTTTTTCTCTCCATATACTCCTCCCTCCTTGCATCACTTCTACTTTGTAAAAACCTCTCATATGCTAACTTTTTCTCTTACTACTCTCTTTACATCATCATTCCACCAATCGCTCTTCTTCTCTCCCACACCCACTTTCCTATAACCACAAACTTCTGCTGAACACTCTAGCACTATATTCTTAAACTTACCCCATACCTCTTCTACCCCACTGCCTATACTCTCACTAGCCCAGACGAATATGAACATATACTACGTAGTTTACCGTAATTCCTATTATAAGGACTCAACTATTCTTGATGTGCACTGGTGAGCTGTGACCTGAATAAACCAACATGCGGATGATAGAAAAATAAACAACTGTAGTATAATGCGATCCTTTGACTACATTATCGCATAACTGCGATAAACCACCTCAATTACTGTGAAAGCTTGAAGTTACTAAACCTGTACTCCCTAGAACACAGGCGGGAGAGATACATTATTATATACACTTGGAAAATTCTAGAATGATTAGTACCAAACTTGCACACGAGAGTCACTCCCTACGAAAGCAAAAGACTCGGCAGACGATGTAACATCCCCCCAATGAAAAGCAGGGGTGCCACTAGCACGTTGAGAGACAACACAATAAGTGTCAAGGGCCCAAGACTGTTCAACTGCCTCCCAGCATACATAAGGAGGATTACCAATAAACCCGTAGCTGTCTTCAAGCAGGTACTGGACAGGCACCTAAAGTCGGTACCTGACCAGCCAGGCTGTGGTTCGTACGTTGGACTGCGTGCGGCCAGCAGTAACAGCCTGGTTGATCAGGCCCTGATCCAACATGAGGCCTTGTCACAGACCGGGCCGCAGGGGCGTTGACCTCTGGAACTCTCTCCAGGTAAACACACAGTGGGCTTTATCAAGTTACAAACAGATCTACCTGGGTAAAGAGTACACGAGTTAGTTACCATTTTGTCCTAGGCACATGTCGATTAGACACTAGGCCTGTTGTATGTATGTATGTACTCACCTAATTGTACTCACCTAATTGTGGTTGCAGGGGTCGAGACTCAGCTCCTGGCCTCGCCTCTTCGCTGTCCGCTACTGGGTCTCTGCTCTCCCTGCTCCATGAGCTTTATCATACCTCGTCTTAAAACTATGTATGGTTCCTGCCTCCACTATATCTTTCTCTAGACTATTCCACTTCCTGACTACTCTGTGGCTGAAGAAATGCTTCCTAACATCCCTATGACTCATCTGAGTCTTCAGCTTCCAGTTGTGTCCCCTTGTTTCTGTGTTTCCTCTCTGGAACATCCTGTCACTATCTACCTTGTCGATTCTCCGCAGTATTTTGTATGTCGTTATCATGTCTCCTCTAACCCTTCTGTCCTCCAGTGTTGTTAGTCCTATTTCCCTCAACCTTTCTTCATAAGGCAGTCCCCTGAGTTGTGGAACTAGCCTTGTCGCAAACCTTTGCTCTTTCTCTAATTTCTTGACGTGCTTGACCAGGTGTGGGTTCCAGACTGGTGCTGCATACTCTAGTATGGGCCTGACGTATACGGTATACAGTGTCCTGAACGATTCCTTGTTAAGGTAACGGAACGCTAATCTTAGGTTTGCCAGTCGCCCATATGCTGCCGCGGTTATCTGGTTGATGTGTGCTTCCGGAGACGTGCTTGGTGTTATACTCACCCCAAGGTCTTTCTCCTTTGATGAGGTTAGTAGCCTTTGTCCACCTAGCCTGTACTCTGTCAGCGGTCTTCTTTGCCCTTCTCCGATCTTCATGACTTTGCATTTGGTGGGGTTAAATTCGAGAAGCCAGTTGCTAGACCAGATGTCAAGCTTGTCCAGGTCTCTTTGAAGTCCTGCTTGGTCCTCATCCGATGTGATTCTCCTCATTAATTTCACATCATCTGCGAAAAGAGACACTTCTGAGTCTATCCCATCCGTCATGTCATTCACATATAGCAAGAATAGCACTGGTCCTAGACTGACCCCTGCGGTACACCGCTCGTGTGTATGTGTGTGTGTGTGCCTCTCCTAATTAATATTTGCACTAATAACTCATTACAGTTGCGACCGGGTGTGGACGTGTGAATGGCTCATTACTTTGTAATTTGATCATGATTGTAGCCATGTATGACGTGTAGATGATTCATTACCTTTGTAACTTGGTCATGACTGTGACCAGATCTACCTGGAGTTCATTACTTTTGTAACTTGTTCAGCTATCAAAACTTTGGGGTCCAGTCCCTGGACCCATTATGTACCTCTGATCTTTTGACTACCGCCCACAGGATGGGTATGGAGTGCATAATAAAGATATTAAAGATTACTAACAAATTGCCGTAAATCATCATATCAGTCATCTTGAAGCTGCCTTTCTCCTGTGTCCTACCTGCCTGCCTGCCATCTTCTACATTATCAAGATATACTCAAGACTACAGTCAGCACACTCAGCAAGTGTCCTCCTTTTTGTACTGTCGTCTACATCTGCCTTACAATGCTCTGTGGCTGGGTTTAGCCCCGGCTCTTTTTCTACTACTCAATATGTTCTTCTCCGCAGGTATTCTTCGTCCGTCCCCACTCACCCCTTGTGGGTCTTACCTGTGAATCATTCAGTTCAGGGTAGGTTGTATTTGAGACAGACCTCCACGTGCAGCAGGTCCGTCTTGAGTAAAACCTACCCAACATTCTCCACCGGACTCTCCAACCTATATATAGACTCATGTACTCTTTGCCCGGGTTGATCTGTTTATGACTTAATAAAGTCCACAGTGTGGGCGAAACGTTGTCATTAAAAGATCGCATTATACTGCATTTGTGTTTATTTTTCCACCGTGTCAGTATTTTATACCTTTCATCTCCATTGTGCAGATGATAGTAATGTTGCAGTAAGTACGGCTTTTCCTGTCAAGTCCTCTTTTTCTGTCTTCAAATCTCCATCAGCCTGGGTTTTGCAGTCTTATAATGTCCGGGATTTTGCCCTGCTTATTCACTATGTTTATCATTCGCCTTACAAAACTTTAAAACATGCTTTATGAATTTATGGCAATGAATTTCAAAACTATTTATCATCGTTTGCCATTACGAGTATGTTTTGGTTTATGTTTATAGTAATCAGTGTACGGGGAAGGGGATATTAGCACATTGTATGTAAGGAGGGGGACAGAGGGAAGGCAAGGGACTACATAATAGGAACACTTGAGACTGAGGGTCCCAAGGTGGTGATTGTAGTGATGTATAACCCACCACAGAATAGCAGGAGGCCAAGACAAGAATATGATGAGAGCAACAGAGTGGTTGATACACTAGCTGAGGTGGTCAGAAGGGTCTACGTGGGCAGGGTAAAGTTACTAGTTATGTGTGACTTCAACCACAAGGAAATTGACTGGGAAAACCTGAAGCTGCACGAGGGACCAGAAACATGGAGGGCTAAGATGATGGAGGTGGTACTGGAAAACCTCAAGCATCAACACGTTAGGGACACTACGAGAGAGAGAGAGAGAGAGAGAGAGAGAGAGAGAGAGAGAGAGAGAGAGAGAATGAGCCAGCAAGACTGGACCTCATTCACTTTGAGCAGTTCAGACATTGAGAACATCACATACGAAAGGCCCCTAGGAGCTAGTGATCACGTGGTCCTGAGCTACAAATACACAGTAAAGTTACACGTGTAGAGAGAAGCAGGAAGAATAGGATAGGAGATGCCGAACTACGAAAGAGGGGACTACACAGGCATGAGGAATTTCCCACCAGTTCTCTTTCCTGGGAAAGAGAACTGGTGGGAAAATCAGTAAATGAAATGATGGAATACGTGGCAACGAAATGTAAGGAGGCAGAGGAGAGGTTCGTACCCAAGGGCAACAGAAATAATGGGAAGACCAGAACGAGCCCTTGGTTCACCCAAAAGTGTAGAGAAGCCAAAACTAAGTGCACTAGAGAATGGAAAAAGTATAGAAGACACAGGAACCAGAAAAATAAGATCAGTCGAATGACCAGAAATGAATATGCACAGATAAGGAGGGAGGCCCAGCGGCAGTATAAAAGACATAGCAGCGAAAGCCAAGTCTGACCCGAAGCTGTTGTACAGCCACATCAGGAGTAAAACAACAGTCAAAGACCAGGTAATCAGGCTGAGGAAGGAAGAAGAGATCATAAGAAACGACTGAGAAGTATGTGAAGAGCTCAACATGAGATTTAAGGAAGTATTTTCAGTGGAGAAAGAAAGAACTCCAGAAAGACGAAATGGTGGGATACACCAACAAGTGCTGGACACAATACACAACCGAGGTGGTGAAGAGGCTGCTGAGTGAACTAAATACCTCAAAGGCGGTGGGGCTGGACACCTCTCTGTGGGTCCTGAGAGAGGCGCTGTGTCACTAACAACAATCTTCAACACATCTATCGAAACAGGGCGACTACCTGAGGTGTGGAAGACCGCAAATGCAGTCCCAATTTTTAAGAAAGGAGACAGACACTCAGCATTAAACTACAGACTTGTGTCATTGACATGTATAGTATGCAAAGTCATGGAGAACATTATCAGGAGAAGAGTGGTGGAGCACCTAGAAAGGAATGAGCTTTTACACGACAACCAGTACGGTTTCGGGGAAGGGAAATCCTGTCACAAACCTATTGGAGTTTTACGACAAGGTGACGGAGGTAAGACAAGAGAGAGAGAGAGAGGGGTGGGTAGATTACATTTTCTTGGACTGTAAGAAGGCTTTCGACACAGTTCCACACAAGAGATTAGTGCAAAAGCTAGAGGATCCTGTCAGAGAATATCTGACAGGAAGGCAACAATGAGTCATAGTACGTGACGAGGTGTCAGGGTGTGTGCCTGTGACGAGCGGGGTTAGTCCTAGGACCGGTGCTGTTTCTGGTATATGTGAATGAAATGACGGAAGGGATAGATTCAGAAGTGTCTGTTTGCGGACGATGTGAAGCTAATGAGAACTCAATCGGATGAGGATCAGGCAGGACTACAAAGGTATCTGGACAGACTGCAAGCCTGGTCCAGAAACTGGCTTCGGGAGTTTAATCCTACCAAGTGCAAAGTCATGAAGATTGGGAAGGGCAAAGAAGACCGCAGACAAAGTACAGGCTAGGGGGCCAAAGACTGTAAACCTCAACCAAAGAAAAGGATGTTGAGGTGAGTATAATACCGAGCACATCTCAGGCGCACATCAACAAGAGAACTGCTACCGCATATGGGTGCCTGGCAAGCCTTAGAATAGCGTTTCGACATCTCAGTAAGGAATCGTTCAAGACTATGTACACCGTGTACGTCAGGCCCATATTGGAGTATGCAGCACCAGTTTGGAACCCACACCTGGTCAAGCATGTCAAGAAATTAGAGAAAGTGCAAAGCTTTGCAACAAGACTAGTCCCAGAGCTAAGGGGATTGTCCTACAAGGAGAGGTTAAGGGAAATCGACCTGACGACACTGGAGGACAGGAGGTATAGGGGAACATGACGACATATAAAATACTGAGAGGAATTAACAAGGTAGACAGACAGAGAGAGAGAGAGAATGTTTCGAAGATGGGACATAGCAACAAGAGGTCACAATTGGAAGTTGAAACTGAGACGAGTCACAGGGTTGTTAAGAAGTATTTATTTAGTCAGTTGTCAGAAAGTGGAGTCTGGAGAGTGATGTAGTGGTGGCAGGATTCATACATAGCTTTAAGAAGAGTTGTGATAAAGCTCATGAAGCAGGGAGAGTGGACCTAGTAGCGACTAGTGAAGAGGTGGGGCCAGGAGCTATAATAATAATAATAATATCTTTATTTACTACAAGTACATGTACATGGTATACAGTCCTAGCTGACATCAGTGACATACTACTATATAGAAAGTCCCTTGTTATGCTGAGCATTTCGGGCAGATTAGGTCAGTGTCCCAGGATGCGACTCACACCAGTCGACTAACACCCAGGTACCCATTTTACTGATGGGGAACATAGACAACAGGTGTAAAGAAACACGCCCAATGTTTCTGCCCTGGCTGGGAATCGATCCCAGGCCCTCGCCGTGTGAAGCGAGAGCTTTAGCCACCAGGCCACCAGAGCCCTAATCCCTGCAACCATAATTGAGTGAGTACATGAGTTGGTAGATACACCTTCCTCTTGGAAGTGTCCTGGTGAGAAATATATAGAGGGATACCTCCCAGTAAGGGATACCTTGAATGCCTCCGTGTCAGGAGTAACAGGAAGTATATCTCCCTCTCCCCGGGGGTGGAGGGGTAAGCCAGCGGAAGGCCACGGTCAGATAACCAAAAGCTCCAGCTGCTGGTCATCATATGACCAAGACCCGTATCAGGAAACACGTGTCCTGTTTCCTGACAAACCCAACTTTGGTTGTTAGCCACTGGGTGTTTTCGGAACCTCCACTGAATTATGTGTAGGTAACCGCCCTCTGGGATGAATTTTTTGACTCATTCTTGTGATCATTATGTAAGGTCATTACATAATGAAGGAAGAGAGGGGAAAGGAAGAACAGAGGTGGAGGAGGACTGAGGACAATCAGTGGTGCTCTGCCTGGTACACTGTGGGTGGAGACAGACTGGCAATCCTTGGTGCAGGCTGCGATTAACAGTGGTATAAGCTGTGTCACTGAGGACTTGAGTAATACACCTCTGAAATTACTCTCATTGTTACCTTACCCCGTCAATATATCAACCCCCATTTCCTCTTACATTGCAATTTAAATGTGTAAAATAGTTAATTAGTATGTAAATAGCAGCTCAGGGTGAGTGCTAAGAAGCACGATTGCAAACCACTTGGATTCCCAAAAACTGCACAATCCAGGGCAACATGGGCTCAGGGCAGGTCGCTCCTGCCTCATGCAGATGTAATATACACAGACTTTGCAAAAGCCTTTGACAAGTGCGATCATGGCGGAATAGCGCACAAAATACGTGCTAAAAGAATAACGGGCAAAATGGGGAAATGGATCTTCAACTTTCTAACCAATCGAACACAACGAGTAGTGGTCAACAGAGTTTAATTGAAAGGTGCCATAGTGAAAAGCTCTGTTCCACAAGGCACAGTACTCGCCCCCATCCTGTTCCTCATCCTCATATCAGACAGCCAGAGATGTAATCCACAGCACCGTGTCATCCTTTGCAGACGATACTAGGATCTGCATGAGACTGTCATCTATTGAGGACACGGTTAACCTCCAAGAAGATATAAACCAAGTTTTCCAATGGGCAACGGAGAACAATATGATGTTCAATGAAGACAAATTCCAACTACTCCGTTATGGAAAACTGGAGGAAATAATAACTAGAACAGAGTATACTACACACTCTGATCATACAATAGAGCGGAAAAATAATGTGAGGGACCTGGGAGTGGTAATGTCTGAGGATCTCACAAGGATCACAACAGTGCCACGATCACAACTGCAAAGAAAATGATAGGATGGATAATGAGAACTTTCAAAACTACACACATAAGTTCCATCAAACACCTCAACTACTGGGAACGCTTGGAAGCACTTGACTTGTACTCGCTGGAACGCAGGCGATAGAGATATATATCATAATCTACAATGGAAAATCCTAGAAGGAATGGTCCCGAATCTGCACACAGAAATCACTCCCTACGAAAACAAAAGACTGGGCAGGCGGTGCAAAATACCCCCAATGAAAAGTAGGGGCTCCATTGGTACACTTAAGAGAAAACACCATAAGTGTCCGGGGCCCAAGACTGTTCAACAGCGTCCCACCGTGCATAAGGGGAATTACCAATAGGCCCCTGGCTGCCTTCAAGAGGGAGCTGGACAGATACTTCGGTGCCTGATCAGCCGGGCTGTGGCTCGTACGTTGGACTATGTGCGGCCATCAGTAACAGCCTGGTTGATCAGACCCTGATTCACCGGGGGGCCTGGTCGTGAACCGGGCCGCAGGGGCGTTGATCCCCGGAATACCCTCCAGGTAGGGGTCGTCTCCGAAAAGGTTGCAGGAAGGGGGTAAAGGTTTTGTGGGCGAGGGGCTTGGACTTCCAGCAAGCAAGTGTGAGTGTGTTAGGAGTGAATGGAGACAAATGGTTTTTGGGACCTGACGAGCTGTTGGAGTGTGAGCAGGGTAATATTTTGTGAAGGGATTCAGGGAAACCGGTTAGCCGGACTTGAGTCCTGGAAATGGGAAGTACAATGCCCGCACTTTAAAGGAGGGTTTTGGGATATTGGCAGTTTGGAGGGACTTCTAAACTGTCGTATCTGAGCGCCTCTGCAAAGACAGTGATTATGTATAAGTGAGGTGAAAGTGTTGAATGATGAGTTCTTTCTTTTTGAGTTACCCTGCCTCGGTGGGAAACACCCGAGCTGTTATATATATATATATATATATATATATATATATATATATATATATATGTATATATGTATGTGTACTCACCTAATTGTGGTTGAAGGGGTCGAGACTCAGCTCCTGGCCCCGCCTCTTCGCTGTCCGCTACTGGGTCTCTGCTCTCCCTGCTTCATGAGCTTTATCATACCTTGGCTTAAAACTATGTATGGTCCCCGCCTCCACTATATCGTTTGATAGACTATTCCACTTCCTAACTACTCTATGGCTGAAGAAATGCTTCCTAACATCCCTTTGACTCATCTGAGTCTTTAGCTTCCAGTTGTGTCCCCTTGTTTCTGTGTTCCCTCTCTGGAACATCCTGTCACTATCTACCTTGTCGATTCCCCGCAGTATTTTGTATGTCGTTATCATGTCTCCTCTAACCCTTCTTTCCTCCAGTGTTGTTAGTCTTATTTCCCTCAACCTTTCTTCATAGGACAGACCCCTGAGCTGTGGAACTAACCTTGTCGCAAATCTTTGCACTTTCTCTAATTTCTTGACGTACGTGTACTCACCTAGTTGTGGTTGCAGGGGTCGAGACATAGCTCCTGGCCCCGCCTCTTCACTGGCCGCTACTGGGTCACTCTCCCTGCGCCATGAGCTTTATCATACCTCTTCTTAAAGCTGTGTATGGAACCTGCCTCCACTACATCGCTTCCCAAGCTATTTCACTTACCGACCACTCTGTGACTGAATAAATACTTCCTAACATCCCTGTGATTCATCTGAGTCTTCAACTTCCAACTGTGTCCCCTTGTTGCTGTGTCCCATCTCTGGAACATTCTGTCTGTCAACCTTGTCAATTCCTCTCAGTATTTTATATGTCGTTATCATGTCCCCCCTATCTCTCCTGTCCTCCAGTGTCGTCAGGTCGATTTCCCTTAACCTCTCCTCGTAGGACATACCCCTTAGCTCCGGGACTAGTCTTGTTGCAAACCTTTGCACTTTCTCTAGCTTCTTCACGTGCTTGGCTAAATGTGGGTTCCAAACTGGTGCTGCATACTCCAGTATGGGCTTAACGTACACAGTGTACAGGGTCCTGAACGATTCTTTATTAAGATGTCGGAATGCGTGCGTGCGTGTGTGTGTGTGTGTGTGTGTGTGTGTGTGTGTGTTAGTTACCATTTTGTCCTAGGCACATGTCAATTAGACACTAGGCCTGTTGTATGTATGTGTGTGTGTGTGTGTGTGTGTGTGTGTGTGTGTGTGTGTATGTGTGTGTGTGTGTGTGTGTGTGTGTACTTTACCACGGAGCCAGACCCCAGAAAGTACTGTGTATTCTAATACAGAGTTTGCAGGTTCGAGTCCTGCTGTGGACGTAGAAATAATGTTTGTAAATAATTTCGCCTGTTTGCGAATTGTTAAGCATATATATATATATATATATATATATATATATATATATATATATATATATATATATACACTAAAACAAAATAAATTAAGAATAGTCATCTAGTCACCCTCAGTTACGTAAAGAATGACAAAGCACTTGATGCCTTATCTCAGCAATGTTCCTTCTAGCGAGCCTTTGTTAATATGGGTTACGAAGTGTTTAGTCATCCTCGCCAAACTGGCATGTGGCTGCTCCTTCTCCCAACACCTGGCTAATATGTGCGTGTGTATATATATATATAATATATATATATACATATAATGTATATATATATATATATATATAATGAAGAGGCGGGGCCAGGAGCTATGAATCGACCCCTGCAACCACAAATAGGTGAGTACAAATAGGCGAGTACATATTAGCCAGAATGATTTTGATCTGAGCAAAGCTCCGATCTCTACAACACAATTGTCATCAAAGATTTGTTAAGTTATACCATGAATTAAGGAAAGATCCTGGACTTCACCTTACCAAACAAAGCAAATGTGATAGTAATTATGGACAAGGTAGATTATAGTGGAAAAATAAACATGATATTAGAAGACTGGGGAACTTAAGTGCCTCTTAAAGGTTACCTTCAAGATGCGGGCTAGACTTACTCTTACATATAGACTACCACCGTGAGTGACATAATAATATGCTAGTCACTCGGTCAGTCAAGTTAAAGACTGTTGGGTGTGGCCAGTACCTGAGTGGGTGACACAGTTTAGCTAGATGGACCTTCATAAACCACTGACTTCCCGTCCCCTAACACGGCTACATTGTATAATTTACAGTAAAAATGAAACTTATTAATGTAAATGCTAAATACGCAATTATAGGATTTTGTCATTATTGTTATACGTAAATTTTTATAATAAAATATGCACTAGTTCTTGTAACAAGGTAAAATTTTATATGGGTCAAGTTGCCGCACACTATATCAGTTTGTTAATAACTAAAAGAGAAGATATTAAACCCAGTAGAAATTTCTGTTTTTATTTTTTTGAAGCATTAAGCACAAGAGCATTGCACAGCTGCCTTGACCTGTACACTTTCCAAGGTTAGAGTTATGTTTACAAAACACCCCATCGTTGTCTTATTTATATAATGTAACGTTGCTAGAGTTAAAATGCTAAGTGGCAACTGTTGGGTGCTGGCAGTGAGTCAGCAGCTGCCGCGGGAGTCGGACCACTGTCTCCCCAGCCTCTACTATACTCGTCAGTCATAACACTTCTTACACTCCAATATCCCGCAAATTTGCAATTGCACGAGTGAAGCTGGAGTGTGTGATCTTGCACTGGTGTTGTGGAGTGCTCGTGGTGGTGTTTCTCGCTGTTTTAAAGTGAATATTTCACAGTGTGTGGGATGAAGGCTTCTCTTGGGAGGTACTTGGGTTAACATTTTCTCTCCGTTAAATATTCACATTTATAAGACGAGAGAACTTGATTTTCCAAGTACTTGAATATTTAAGGGCGATTAGCATAATTTTTTATACTGAAATTCCAAGTACAATATGGTTATAGATACAGTGTATTAAATAACACGAGTGAAACTATTTTGCAAAAGCACATAAATTGTTATTATTTATGGTACCTTGGGTACCACCTTGATAAATTTATTAGAAGTGTTCCTATATTTACCTTACCTGAGCCAAGGATTGTCTGAAGGATAAAAAAAAAAAAAAGGATAAAATTTCTCCAGAATTTGTAATTACGAGTTAGCTAATGGTGTATTTTCCTTACGAATAATTTTAGGGCTTTTGAAAACATGTATACATACATGTATAACACATGTATAACACATACATAATGTCATAGATCATTTTTTTTTTGGTTATGGAGATAAAGATGCAGTTTGTCAAAACTGTGGCGCAACTTTTAAAACAGTAAGGTATATGAAACTAAAAACTAATATATACCCATTTGTAGTCTTGATAGCCCTTTTAGGCCTGTTCCTAATCATTTTTATTGGCGTAAACTTACCTTTAAGGGGGTTTACGATGGTGAAATTCTTTTGCCGAAAGAATTGGAGTTACCCTCCCAGTTCTTGAATCAAACTTGATGGCTTCCCAAGCCCCATGCATTTACGGGTTAAGCGCTTCCCCATGAATATAAAAGTAATTTTGCAGACAGTTCTACGCATTTATACAATGGTTGCTTGGCGTTTTTTATATAATAATTTTGTACACACTTGTTTGTTTCCATCAAGCAGGTAATTGTTATAGTCATACACATGTTTTAAAGACTAGTAAAAAATTGTGCAATACAAGTTTTCAGCATACAACAGCGGTATATTATATGCAATAAATAGCCATTTCGGCAGTAAAAATTTCTTGGGTGTATATTTATAAGATGAAAAGAGAAAAATATATTTTTTTAAGAATTGTTACACCGCATTGTGCCTAAGTAAGTTTATTCAGGTATACACAAATACATATTTTTTTTACACAGATTATCATACATAGCAGCATATGTGTAGAGAACCTAGGATAACCCAAAAAGTCAGAGTGACTTATTTCCATTGGGGTCCTTTCTATACCTTAATATTATACATGGTAGGATATATATGTTATTATATTATAAAGGATATATGTATACTACAAATAAGGTAAAAAGAGTTATTTACATGTGTGTTAGTTAAAAAAAATAAAAAATCATTCTCCTCCCTTTCTGTCGCTATACTCATTAGGTACCTTTTGGTTCTCTTCTTGAACTGGCTCATGCTATGACTGGCTTTGACATGTGCAGGCAGTCTGTTCCATTCCTTTATTGCTGTACAATAAAAGGTGTTTGAAGCCTGGCCACTGACTGTGGCTACTACAGGAGGCCTGGTCACGGACCGGGCCGCGGGGGCGTTGACCCCTGGAATTCTCTCCAGGTAGACTACAAAGTTGTGCTCTCTCCCCCTAGTACTATGACTGCTTTGGTTCCCAGCCTTGACAAAATTGGCAGCAAGATATTCTGGTTTTCTTATAATAATATCTTTATTTACTACAAGTACATGTACATGGTATACAGGCCTAGCTGACATCAGTGACATACTACTATATAGAAAGTCCCTTGTTATGCTGAGCATTTCGGGCAGATTAGGTCAGTGTCCTAGGATGCGACTCACACCAGTCGACTAACACCCAGGTACCCATTTTACTGATGGGGAACATAGACAACAGGTGTAAAGAAACACGCCCAATGTTTCTGCCCTGGCTGGGAATCGAACCCAGGCCCTCGCCGTGTGAAGCGAGAGCTTTAGCCACCAGGTAATGGAAGCAGTGGATCATGATGCATCTCCTTTATTTGGATTTCAGAAGGTTTTGATGGATTATTAAAGCAGCAGTACATGGTATTGTTGGATTGAAGCATGGCTAAGTGATAGGCAGCAGTGTGCATAAACGGAGTGAAATCAGAGAGGTGGATCTGTCACAAGTGGCTTTCACAGGGATCAATCAGTTTTGGGGTCATTGTTCGTCAACATTAATGATTTTAACGAGGGAATAAAATGCGACACGAGCAAATTTGCTGATGACAGAAATAGGCCGATAATAAAAAAACAATTGGAGGATAATACCACTGAACTTCGAGATTTGGAGAAGCTAATGTCGTTATTCGGAAAATGACAAATGCAGTTCAGTGTGTAAAAGTGCAGTCCTAATCCTTGGGAAGGAAAATAACCCCTCAAAGAATGTGGAAAGGACTTCGAAATCATGGCAAGTAGACATCTAAAACCAGGGAGACAGCAGTGCCTAAGCGTGCTGACGTGTCTTGATATAAATCCACGTAAAGTAACAGGAGTCCAAAGGTTATTCTTCAGCTTTATACGTTAGTGGTGGATAAGACATGTGTAACACTTTGGTATCTTTAATGGCAATAAAGATACCTGAGTATTGCACGTGTTTTATTCTTCAATTTGTTATTGTTTACCATCAGTGCTTTACAGATAATTAGTCAAGCCTCAGATTATGGAACTCTGTTCTGATCTCCATACTACAGAATGGATATAAATGCATTTGAGAACATAGAGGATGACAATTAGTCCACTGTACAAGCAATCTTGCATACAAAGATTGAAAGCCCTGAATCTACACAGTTTTTATTTAGGTATTGGGGAGGCCTGGTCTGGAACCGGGCCTCGGAGGCGGTAACCTCCGGAAGTGACTACGGGTAAGCTACATGTACATATAAGAACATAAGAAAGAAGAAACACTGCAGCAGGCCAACTGGCCCATGCGAGGCACGTCCAAGTCTCCTACCGGCTTAAGCCAATGTCCTAACCTAGTCAGATCAGGTCACATTCACTTAAGGAAGGAGCACGGCATCTGACCTAGTAGCACAAGCTAGTCAGGTCCAACTCACACCCACCCGCACCCACTTATGTATTTATCTAACCTATTTTTAAAACTACACAACGTTTTAGCCTCTATAACTGTACTCGGGAGTTTGTTCCACTCATCCACAACTCTATTACCAAACCAGTGCTTTCCTATATCCTTCCTGAATCTGAATTTTTCCAACTTAAAGCCATTGCTGCGAGTCCTGTCTAGGTTAGATATTTTTAGCACGCTATTTACATCCTTTATTTATTCCTGTTTTCCATTTATACACCTCAGTCATATCCTCCCAAATTCTACGCCTTTCTAGAGTGCAGATTCAGGGCCCTCAGTCTATCCTCATAGGCAAGATTTCTGATACATGGGATCAACTTCGTCATTCTCCTCTGTAGGCTTTCCAGAGCATTTATATCTATTCTGTAATATGGTGACAAAACTGCGCAGCACAGTCTAGATGAGGCCTAACCAAAGATATATAGAGTTGAAGAACAACCTGAGGACTCCTATTATTTATGCTTCTTGATATGAAAGCCAAGGACTCTGTTCGTTTTATCGCGAACACTTATGCACTGTTATCCTGGTTCCAGATTACTGCTAACCAGAACTTCCCAAATCCTTTTCGCAATCAGTAATATTAAGATCTACATTTCAATCATATCTCCTCTCATTCTGCATCTTGCAAGAGGGAGCAATAGAGTGGAGTTGTTTGACTATATGGGTATCCTAGTTGAAATCTACAGTGTACTTTTATGTGTCTATAGCAATAAAACCTGAGCTTTCATGTGCTTACACACACATCTTCATAGGAATGGGAAGAGGCTGCTCTTGCCTCTCCTTATTCCTCTGAAGATATGTGTAAGAGCATGAAAACACTCAGGATTTATTTCCAATTTTCACTGAGGTATTTTTACGTACATATATTTTACGATTTTGAGTGCATACATGCTATAGGCACATAAAAGTACACTATGTAGATTTCAACTAGGATACCCATATAAAGTCAAACAATTCCACTTCATTGGTCTCTTGCAAGATGCAGAATGAGAGGAGATATGATTGAAATGTAGAAGTGAAAGGCAGGTTTAAAAAATATAAGATATTAACAGGGTACAGAGAAACCAATCATTCAAATAGGTTAAATTTATAGATTAAGAATATAGGGCAGTACATACTTGTTTAACAATTGTTGTAGATGAAGGCATCGAAGCTAATCCCTTAGATAACTAAAATATGTTGAAGAAATATAAGAGCGAGATAAAAAATGCCTTTCATGACTCGGCAGGCGATGTAACATCCCCCCAATGAAGAGCAGGGGTGCCACTAGCACGTTGAGAGACAACACAATAAGTGTCAGGGGCCCAAGACTGTTCAACTGCCTCCCAGCATACATCAGGGAAATTACCAACAAACCCCTGGCTGTCTTCAAGCAGGCACTGGACAGGCACCTAAAGTCGGTACCTGACCAGCCAGGCTGTGGTTCGTACGTTGGACTGCGTGCGGTCAGCAGTAACAGCCTGGTTGATCAGGCTCTGATCCAACATGAGGCCTGGTCACAGACCGGGCCGCAGGGGCGTTGACCCCTGGAACTCTCTCCAGGTATACTCAGTAGGCCTACTACAGTGCTTTATTATTTCACCATATTTACTAGTATGATAGTATATTAATAGTTTACAACTGAAATTTATGAGTAAAACACATGTTAACACTTGGTAGTTACACACATCTTATTCCAGATATACCAATTAGTGAATTGACACGAACAAAACCTGTATGTACTTACTAATTAAGGAGAGTTACATGTAAATGTAAGGTTTACATATGTACAGTATATAATAATATTAAAAAAAAAGATATACATGCTATTTTTTAAAGGTCATAAGATGGAAAGCATGTGCTCCCTTCAAGGTGGATACCCTCCATTTCCTTCGATCAAACGACTGCCTCATTCCCAACACTGTACGACCCTCGTACGAGTTTACCTCTTTCCACCAGTATAATTAACACCATCTGCTGTTTAAATTTCTGCACTGCTTGCATTAAGAACATGCATGCAGTGGTAACATATGTTAATTTAACTTAATAAACCCAATACCGGAAAATACTGTAGCATGATTTGATTTCCATAAGGACTATTGTATAGGGACAGGCGGCAGTAAATCCTTAGGAGGAACTGTAGGGGTTTTCTTAGGTCGTTATTACGTGACATTTATAAATATCTATGTAATATGATGCAAATATGATTGCAAATTACTTATATGTAATGTACCATACCTTGATGTGATGCTGACCTATTAAATCTATGAAGACAACAGTCGTCTGCACAGTGGCGACCAAGATAACATGACTCGTCAAAAACAAGAAAAAGGTTTCACGCTAAATTGATCTCCGTACAAAGTTGATATATTGATTTAATATACATTATACTTGGAAGACTAGTATTTTTAATATAAAAGTTTATTTATTATAGTTTGACTTTGCTCTGGGCTTGGTGTGTGGACTTCTCTATGCCTTAGCGAATATTTCTAGATTTTTGCCATGCATATTATCTCTTCAATGCTTGATGCATTTATTAGGGGACTGAATAGTTTAATGGTTTCCTGTTATCGGCATTCAATTACAGAGGCACTGTGGGTCCAGGAGCTGGGATTTTACATACTGTTTACCAAGGCATGTTAATGATTACAATGGTATATAATACAGACAAGATGAGGTTTTATCAATTCAATACAAAGATGATATGCGGAAACACTTTACAGTAGTACTGGTAGTGAGTTATTACTAAAAGTAATGGAATCATTAACATCATTTTTTTCTGGGCCTTTTTTTTTTGGGGGGGAGGGGGGGTATTGTGATGAAAGCAATCACCACTGCCAGGGTTATCTTCAGCAAGGTTCAGTTTTAATATTTAGGACCTTTTTTTTTTTTGTTTCCATATACTATTTAGTCAGCATTTCTTTCGTAATACGAGTGAGTGGGCAGAAGGGGGCTGAGGCAATATAAGTTTACTTAGGTACAGGTACATATAAGTTCAATTATCATACATAATAACGTGTGTAAATTATCAAGAATAACCCAAATAATAAGTCAAAGTGACTTACTTCCATTGGGGTGCCTCATTTATTTCCATAGTGACCATTAAACCCCAGCAGCAATATTGTACTGAACAAGACACAGCACACCAGATTTTATTGGGACAACTTTCCCGTCTGTTAAGATCTTTATCAAAATTCATCAAAATGTGCTATCGAATCTTAACTGTCCCAACAAAAACAAGTTCATTGTGTCGTTTCTTCACTGTTGTCCAATTGTATAGCCAGTTATCTAACACTCCTAATAACAATTATTACCTCTAAGATACACCTCTTCCTATTGATTAAGAAGTTTTAATTGTCAGGTTTATAAGTACCACAGATACATAAAAGCCATTATCTCTACTTCCTCGGAACAAACCTGGTTACCTCTCATTCCCCAGGCCTGTATGACCCCTATTGGGTTAATTAGTGCTTCCCCATGAATAATGCACCTTAATATGTTTTGGGGCTGTTTAGCATTGTAATAATAATATCTGGCTATCTACTATAAATTATAACAGTGATCCAAACTAAACTTAATCAAAATTGTCATGTTTGTAGCTATGCATAATCATTGAACTGCACATTACAGTACTGTCATTTCTGTTATAAATTTGTGAACATATAATGTAGAGGCTATAATAATTATTCACATTTTGGGTTATCCTAGGTTAAATCTACATAATTTATTAATAATGAAACTATGATCCTTATGGGTTAAGTGCTTACCATGAAAAAAATATTATTACCGTGTTTGCTTGTACAGTATATTATTACAATTAAAACAGTGCTAGACTCACAAGGGTCAATTTGCCTGTGTAAATTATGCATTTATTTCATTCAAATGTATAAATGTCTAATAAGGATGATCATATCTTTAATTTATTATCATTAGCTGCCTAGTGAATACATCTAAAGTGATTACCTATTTGTTTCACAAAATTTCAGAAAAAATGCAAAGTTGAAACAGAGAGAGAGAGAGTGTAAGGGTTTCTTTCTTTTTCTGGTCACCACCTCGGTGGGAGACTGCTGACGTGTTAAAAAAAAAAAAAGTACATGTACACATAAGTACAGTTATCATACGTAGTGTAAATTACCCCCGCCAAAAAAGTCGGTGACTTATTTCCATTGAGGTCCTTGTGTAAAGAAAAGACCCTAAAGGGGGTGAACTTGGAAGATGAGATTTTGTGAGAGGGATGTTACTAGGAGGAAAGCCAGGGCTCAACTCCACTGCTGGGAATTGATACATGGAAAATATTGTACACCATTGCTTAGTAAAAAGGGCAGCAGGTGTTAGGACACACTACTTGCCTCTTCCAGGGTTGGACCCGGGTAGTACTTTTAGTTACGAGATAAATGCACTACTGCTGCACTCTAATAGTGCAATGTTTGAAGGTGATTACAACTCCCATAATTTTTAAGTCACAATGTGTTGTCTGAAAGATGCTAGGTTTTCTACTTTACCGGTACATGTATTATCTAAAATATTAATTTAAGGAAGATAGATTCAACCAGTTAAAAATTAAATAACATTAAACGTTCCTGCCCTTCTTAAGATAAGGAGAATTTTTCTTGCTACAGCCTTAGACAGTATTGAACCAAATGACAATTTAAATAACTACATTGTGAATAGGAATTTTTTGAGGAACAATGAAAATATTTGGAGGAATTTTAGAGATTGCCTAGGTTAAGGCATCATACAATGGTAAAATAAGGGCTGTAGCCAGTGGGTAAAATTATTCACTTATGAATACAAATTACTTTCATGTAATACAATTCCTTTATAAATGGTTTACCTAAATAACTACACTTGTTACTAATTGTATATTGGAGTGTGAGCAAAGTAACATTTATGAAGAAATTCAGGGAAACTGGTTAGCTGGATTTGAGTCCTGGAGGTGGGAAGTACAGTGCCTGCACTCTGAAGGAGAGGAGATATGTTGCAGTTTTTGAACTGTTATCGGCATGCCTCTGGCAAGACAGTGATGGAGTGAATGATGATGAAAGTGTTTGTTCTTTTTCAGTTCACCCTGCCTTGGTGGGAAAGGGCTGATGTGTTAATAAAAAAAACATTTTCACTGAATAACACTGAATAGATATGCACATTAATATTCACTTCTATATTTCAGGTGTATTCAGAGATATGAGAAACCCTTGCAAGATGTCTCTACTTTCTTTAGCCCGTGCATGGGCGTCACTTCCAGATATAATCACCAGAAGCTGCTGCTATGTACTGAATTTATTAATTTGGAAAAAAAATTACATTTATTGAAAAAAAATACAGGTAGATAAATTGTGAAATGAGATATTAGTGTCTGCGAGTGATGATAAATTGATCACGGAATGAAAGGAACGCCATACTAATTTATAGTATTTAAGGACAAATATAATTATACTATATTACCCACTGAGTGATGACAATTCAAATGGAAAATAAAATCTTTGTGATATGGACTTATGATGCTGGGTGATTTTTATTTTTAGTACATAGTTTTTTATGTACAATTTGAAAAACCCTTTTATTGTACTTTTGCTAAGCTGCAAGCTACTATACTTGGTGTTCACAACATCAAGTATCAAGTTTTATCTATGATAACGAACATTGTACTTTAATGGTGATTGTATGTAGCAGTATGGCCAGCTGGTATCCTGATATAGAAATGGAGGAAACAGGTGTTGGTGCACGAGGACGAGGAAATGGAAATAATACCACAGGGGCACGGGGTTGTATCCGCACACGCCAGTACACTGGTACTTCCTATAGAGACAGTGGGGAAATAAAGTTCTGCATATCAGAGTACAAGAGTGATGCATTTCAGGTAGGTTCTTTAGGTGTATATTAACTTTTCTTGGGAATGGAAAATTTATCAGATACTATATACAGTGGTGCCTCTACTTACGAGTTTAATTCTTTTCAGAAGGCTGTTCGAGTGCCGATACCGAACGAATTTGTTCCCATAAGGAATAATGTGAATTAGATTAATCCGTTTCAGACCCCCAAAAATACACTTACAAAAGCACTTACAGAAATATACTTACATAATTGTTCAAGTTGGGAGCTGCTCGTATCTCGAGGTACCACTGTACTAGATTTGTATGATTCAGCACTATTTTAACTATTACATTTTTAAGCCTTTTCAAAGTCCTATTGGTTTGAAAGATGCATCCTACGTACAACTTTTGGAAACCCTCCTGAAGCTCACTTGTTTTTTGTTAGGGGAAAAAGTGGTTAGAGTACAGTTATCACAAGTTTTAGAGATCTGGTACAAGTTTCTAAACTGCCCGTTTTTACATTTGTATGTTAACCAGCTTAAGACTTGCCTTTTATGGTCTATAATCTGCAGAAACATTCTCAGTCACTTCTATATAATGTTGAAAATCTGCAGTGCTGTTCAGTGTCAAAAAAATCATAACCTCCCCCCTTCAAAAATAAACGAGTCTACCTACTTGGAGGGTGTTCCAGGGGATGATACCCCTGCTTGCTGCCCAGTAACAATTATTTATATGCTAAATAAGAACAATTTCTTGGTGAATGTAGATAAAAAAACATGCACGTCTTTATCTGCATACTGTGGGTATCACAATCAATTTTCAGTCATTTTTGCTGAATGCCTTAGTATGTCACACTAGCTGGGAGACATTCTTTTTTTAGGTTGCAATTCTCAAAAATTAAAAAAAAAAATATTTTTCATTTTAATTTTGTATTAAGACCTATATCATATGAAAACCTAACTCACAGGTTTAATATTACTGTTATACAAGTTGGTAAACTTGCATGTTATTTCAGATGATGTTACTGATGAAAAGCAATCAAATGTTGACCGATGTCAAACTTGAAGTTGGTAGAGAAATCTTCCATGGCCACAAAATTGTTCTTGCAGCTGCCAGCCCATATTTCAAGGTAAAGCACAGTACTGTCATTTTCTTACTGTAATAATGGTAGGTAAAGTAGCTCAAAGAAGCTGACACCATAACTTGCACTCTGGATTATATTATTATGATTATTAGTAATACAGTGGAACCCCGGTTAACGAAAAAAAATTCATTGCAGAAGCCTGCTCAAGTGCCATTACCAAACAAATTTACTTCCTTAAGAAAAAATGTCATTTAGGTTAGTCTATTTCAGACCCCCAAAAATACACTTCCACAAGCACTTACAATATTATACTTACATAATTGCACGATTTCCGGGGTGTTCGTTAACCTGGGTTCCATTGTATTACTATAATATTCATGAGGGAAAATGTAAGCAAGTTTATTTAGGCAAAAGTACACATAAGCACAATTATCATTATTTTTTTTTTTATTAACTCATCGGCCGATTCCCACCAAGGCAGGGTGGCCCGAAAAAGAAAAACTTTCATCATCATTCACTCCATCACTGTCTTGCCAGAAGGGTGCTTTACACTACAGTTATAAAACTGCAACATTAACACCCCTCCTTCAGAGTGCCGGCACTGTACTTCCCATCTCCAGAACTCAAGTCCGGCCTGCCGGTTTCCCTGAATCCCTTCATAAATGTTACTTTGCTCACACTCCAACAGCACGTCAAGTATTAAAACCATATGCCTCCATTCACTCCTATCAAATACGCTCACACATGCTTGCTGGAAGTCCAAGCCCTCGCACACAAAACTTCCTTTACCCCTCCCTCCCACCTTTCCTAGGCCGACCCCTACCCCGCCTTCCCTCCACTACAGATTTATACACTCTCGAAGTCACTCTGTCTCGTTCCATTCTCTCTACATGTCCAAACCACCTCAGCAACCCCTCCTCAGCTCTCTGAACAATCGTTTTGGTAATCCCGCACCTCCTCCTAATTTCCAAACTCCGAATTCTCTGCATTATATTCACACCACACATTGACCTCAGACATGACATCTCCACTGCCTCCAGCCTTCTCCTCGTTGCAACATTCATCACCCATGCTTCACACCCATATAAGAGCGTTGGTATAACTATACTCTCATACATTCCCTCTTTACTTCCATGGACAAGGTTCTTTGTCTCCACAGACTCCGAAGTGCTCCACTCACCCTTTTCCCCTCATCAATTCTATGATTCACCTCATCCTTCATAGACCCATCCGCCGACATGTCCACTCCCAAATATCTGAATACATTCACCTCCTCCATACTCTCTCCCTCCAATCTGATATCCAATCTTTCGTCACCTATTCTTTTTGTTATCCTCATCACCTTACTCTTTCCTATATTCACTTTCAATTTTCTTCTTTTACACACCCTACCAAATTCATCCACCAACCTCTGCAGCTTCTCTTCAGAATCTCCCAAAGCACAGTGTCATCAGCAAAAAGCAACTGTGACAACTCCCACTTTGTATTTGCTTCTTTATCTTTTAGCCCAACACCTCTTGCCAAGACCCTCGCATTCACTTCTCTTACAACCCCATCTATAAATATATTGAACAACCACGGTGACATCACACATCCTTGTCTAAGGCCCACTTTTACTGGGAAATAGTCCCCTTCCCTCCTACACACTCTAACCTGAGCCTCACTATCCTCATAAAAACTCTTCACTGCTTTCAGTAACCTTCCTCCTATTCCATACACCTGCAACATCTGCCACATTGCCCCCTATCTACCCTATCATACGCCTTTTCCAAATCCATAAATGCCACAAAAACATCTTTACCCTTATCCAAATACTGTTCACCTATATGTTTCACTGTAAACACTTGGTCTACACACCCCCTACCTTTCCTAAAGCCCCTTGTTCATCTGCTATCCTGCTTTCTGTTTTACTCTTAATTCTTTCAATAATAACTCTACCATACACTTTACCAGGTACACTCAACAGACTTATTCCCCTATAATTTTTGCACTCTCTTTTGTCCCCTTTGCCTTTATACAAAGGAACAATACACGCTCTCTGCCAATCCCTAGGTACCTTACCCTCTTCCATACATTTATTAAATAATAGCACCAACCACTCCAAAATTATATCCCCACCTGCTTTTAACATTTCTATCTTTATCCCATCAATCCCAGCTGCCTTACCCCTTCATTCTACCCACTGCCTCACGAACTTCCCTACACCCACAACTGGCTCTTCCACACTCCTACAAGATGTTATTCCTCCTTGCCCTACACACGAAATCACAGCTTCCTGTCTTCATCAACATTTAACAAATCCTCAAAATATTCTCTCCATCTTCCCGATACCTCTAACTCTCCATTTAATAACTCTCCTCTCCTATTTAACTGTCAAATCCATTTGTTCTCTAGGCTTCCTCAACTTATTAATCTCATTCCAAAACTTTTTCTTATTTTCAACAAAATTTGCTGATAACATCTCACCCACTCTCTCATCTGCTCTCTTTTACATTGCTTCACCACTCTTTAACCTCTCTTTTCTCTCCATATACTCTTCCCTCCTTGCATCACTTCTACTTTGTAAAAACCTCTCATATGCTAACTTTTCTCCTTACTACTCTCTTTACATCATCATTCCACCAATCGCTCCTCTTCCCTCCTGCACCCACTCGCCTGTAACCACAAACTTCTGCTGAACACTTAACACTACATTTTTAAATCTACCCCATACATTTTCGACCCCATTGCCTACACTCTCACTAGCCCATCTATCCTCCAATAGTTGTTTATATCTTACCCTAACTGCCTCCTCTTTTAGTTTATAAACCTTCACCTCTCTTTTACTTACTGATTCTATTTTCCTTGTATCCCATCTACCTTTTACTCCCACTGTAGCTATAACTAAAAAGTGATCTGATATATCTGTAGCCCTCTATAAACATGTACATCCTGAAGTCTACTCAACAGTCTTTATCTACCAATACATAGTCCAACAAACTACTGTCATTACGCCCTACATCATATCTTGTATACTTATTTATCCTCTTTTTCTTAAAATATGTATTACCTATAACTAAACCCCTTTCTATACAAAGTTCAATCAAAGGGCTCCCATTATCATTTACACCTGGCACCCCAAACTTACCTACTACACCCTCTCTGCATGTTTCTCCCACTTTAGCATTTAGGTCCCCTACCACAATTACTCTCTCATTTGGTTCAAAAGTTCCTATACATTCGCTTAACATCTCCCAAAATCTCTCTCTCCTCTACACTCCTCTCTTCTCCAGGTGCATACACGCTTATTATGACCCACTTTTCGCATCCGACCCTTATTTTAATCCACATAATCCTTGAATTTACACATTTATATTCCCTCTTTTCCTTCTATAACTGATCCTTCAACATTATTGCTACCCCTTCCTTAGCTCTAACTCTCTCAGATACTCCTGACTTAATCCCATTTATTTCTCCCCACTGAAACTCGCCTACCCCCTTTCAGCTTTGTTTCGCTTAGGGCCAGGACATCCAACTTCTTTTCATTCATAACATCGGCAATCATCTCTTTCTTATCATCCGCACTACATCCACGCACATTCAGACACCCCAATTTTATAAAGTTTTTCTTCTCTCGTTTTTAGTAGATTTGTACAGGAGAAGGGGTTACTAGCCCATTGCTCCCGGCATCTTAGTCGCCATACGACACGCATGGCTTACGGAGGAAAGATTCTTTCCACTTCCCCATGGACAATAGAGAAAATAAAAAGAACAAGAGCTATTAAGAAAAAGAAGAAAAACCTAGATGTGTGTATGTATATATATGCATGTGTATGCCAGTGTAGTGTGACCTAAAGTGTAAGTAGAAGTAGCTAGATATACCTGTTATCCAGCGTGTTTATGAGACAGAAAAAAGACACCAGCAATCCTACCATCATGTAAAACAGTTTCAGGTTTCTGTTTCACAGTCACCTGGCAGGACGGTAGTACCTCCCTGGGTGGTTGCTGTCTACCAACCTACATAGTGGAAATTACCTAGGATAACCCAAAGAAAGTCAGAATGACTTATTTCCATTGGGGTTTCTTGCTTAACCTGTAGGGATCTTACAGTGCCTTGGCAATGTAACGGGTGGGGATAATCAGGCTTGATGTGAGGAAGGGAAAGACTTCAAAATCCTTGGAGAAAAAGACCTTCACCATCTTCAAAAGAACCCTCTCTTCCTTTTCCTTGAAGGAACTTATATTTTGGGTCACCTTGCCAGTTTATCTTGATAGGAAGTTGTAAATGCTGTATACCATATAAAGTACTACAGTAAAACTGAGATACGTTACATGAATAATATTGGTATGTAGTGTTAGCATGCCTCTGGCAAGACATTAATGGAGTGAGTAATGATGAAAATGTTTCTTCTTTTTCGGGTCATCCTGCCTTGGTGGGAAACGGTCGATGTGTTATCAAAAAATTATTAGTTTTGTAATTTTGTTTTAAACACACCGGCTGTCTCCCCACGAGGAAGGACGACCCAAAAAGATGGAAACATTCATCATCATTCATTCAATGACTGTCTTACCAGAAGTGTGATCATGTCAAAGTCTACCAACCAGTCATATTAGTCGTTCATTATTATGGTTCTACATTTTCTATTACATATCTGTAACGTGTACCAATACATACATTTTTTTTTTTTACCAAACCGGTCATATCCCACCAAGTCAGGGTGACTTAAAAAGAAAAACGAAAGTTTATTTTAGTAATGTATAAGGAGAAGGGGTTACTAGTCCCTTGCTCCTGGCATTTTAGTTGCCTCTTATGAAACACATGGCTTATGGAGGAAGAATTCTGTTCCACTTCTCTATGGAGAACATACATACATATACAGTGGTCCCTCGACTAACGAAATTAATCCATTCCAGGAGCTATTTCTCAACACAAAACTTTCTTAATTCGAAACCTTATTTCCCATAAGAAATAATGTAAATACAATTAATCCATTCCACCCAAAAATATTCACAAAAAATATAATATAAATAACATTTACTTACCTTTATTGAAGAGAGTTGCAGGCATCTGGAAGATAGGGAGGATGACAGGGGCAGGGTAGTGGTTGGAAGGGGAATCCCCTCAAAAATGACTTCAGGTAACAAGTCCTTATCTGGGGTTACTTCCCTTCTTGGTCTTTTAATGCCACTAGGACCAGCTTGAGAGTCACTGGATCCCTGCCTCGTGAAATAACTGTCCACAGTCCTCTGTTTCTGGTGACTCAAATATTTTCCTGAAGTGCAACATGACTGTCACTGAAGTGGTTGCACAGATAAAACATAAGAACATAAGAATGGAGGAACACTGCAGAAGGCCTACTGGCCCATACAAGGCAGGTCCTTATCAAAACCACCAATACCTAAAAATTTATTCCCGTACTCACGACACAAATCAAACCCAGCCCCTCCCACTCATATATTTGTCCAATCTCTTTTTAAAGCCACCCAAGGTCCTAGCCTCTATCACAGTACTCGGAAGATTGTTCCACGCATCTACAACTCTGTTCGAAAACCAGTACTTGCCTATGTCCTTTCTAAATCTAAATTTATCCAATTTAAATCCGTTATTTCTCGTTCTTACTTGGTTCGATATCCTCAGTATTTTATTAATATCTCCTTTGTTTATGCCCATCATCCACTTGTACACCTCGATGATATCTCCTCATTCTACGTCTCTCCAGAGAGTGGAGATTCAACGCTCTAAGTCTATCTTCATACGGGAGATTTCTTATACTGTAAATCATTTTAGTCATTCTTCTTTGTATGTTCTCCAATGAATCTATATCCATCCTGTAGTAAGGAGACCAAAACTGAGCTGCATAATCCAAATGAGGTCTCACTAGTGATGTATAGAGCTGTAAAATAACTTTTGGACTTCTGTTGCTTATACTTCTTGAAATAAATCCTAGTAATCTGTTAGCCTTATTGCGCACACTTAGGCACTGTTGTCTTGGCTTTAGATTTCTGCTTACCATGACTCCCAAGTCTTTTTCACATTCTGTATGATCAAGCTCAACTTCACCTAGTTTATAAATTCGAGGGATATTTTCATTACCAACGACAAGCACCTTACACTTGTCCACATTGAACTTCATCTGCCACTTTTCAGACCAAGACATTAATTTATCCAAATCCTCCTGGAGTTCACTGTTATCCTCCTCAGAATGAATTATACGGCCTATTTTTGTATCATCAGCAAATTTACTCATGTCACTTGCAATTCCTTCATCAAGGTCATTAATGTAAATTATGAACAACAATGGGCCCAAAACTGATCCTTGTGGAATGCCACTAGTGACAAATCCCCATTCAGATTTGACCCCATTAATGGAAACTCTCTGCTTTCTATTGGTAAGCCATGCCTCTATCCATGCTAGAACTTTACCTCCTATACCATGAGCTGCCACCTTTCTTAAGAGTCTCTTGTGAGGTACTCTATTGAAGGCCTTGCTGAAATCCAAGTAAACTATATCATATTCTTTATCACTGTCTACTGCCTCAAATGTTTTATTGAAAACGTCAGTAAATTTGTCAGGCAGGAACGACTCTCGTAAACCCATGCTGAGATTCATTAATCAAATTATGTTCTTCAAGGTGACTTCTGATAATATCAGCTATAATTGATTCTAATAATTTGCCTACTATAGACGTGAGGCTTATTGGACGGTAATTTGATGGAATGGACTTATCCCCTGATTTGAATATAGGAACTACATTAGCTATCTTCCACATCTCTGGCACAACACCAGTTAGGATGGACGATTAAACACATTCGTTAATGGCTGACTAAGTTCCATTTTGCATTCTTTAAGTACCCTGGAAAACAACTCGTCGGGTCCCGGGACTTATTTTGCTTCAGTTTATCTATCTGTTTGATAACCATGTCCCTCGTGACAGTAATATTAGTTAATTTGAATTCTTCAGGAACTGAATAATTGTTAATTTCTGGAATCTCATTTACGTCTTCTTGTGTAAAGACTGACAAAAAATAGTCATTAAATAGAGAACACATTTCCAGTTCGTTATCCGTCAGCTGTCCATTCCCAATTTTCAGAGGTCCTACCTTTTCCCTCACCTTCGTCCTGTACACTTGAAAGAACCCTTTTGGATTAGTCTTTGATTCATTAGCAACCTTAATCTCATAGTCACGTTTAGCCTTTCTAATCCTCCTTTCAGCTTGCTCAGGGTGGTGTTTTTCAACAAATGTCTGCAACTCATTCCACTTTGTAAACATCTCCTTAAGCACTGAAGATGGCACCTCCTCCTCTCTCTCTCTTCCTCCTCTTGTGAAGCAATAACCTCAGCTGTGGTCTGTTGCTGTTCCAGATGAAGCTCTTGCAGCTCTTCAGTTGTTAGCTCTACCCTGTGCTCCTCCACCAACTCTTCCACATCCTCACCACTCGCCTCCAACCCCAGGCTGTTCCCCAATGCCACAATATCTTCCACAACATCTTCCACAACAGGCACAGGGTCGTCAGGGTCAGCCTCAAATCCTTCAAAATCCCTCTTTTCAACACAATCCGGCCACAGTGGTCTCCAAGCAGAGTTCAAAGTCCTGGAAGTCACTCCCTCCCAAGGCTTACCTATAAGGCCTATGCAATGCACGATATTGAAGTGTTCTTTCCAGAACTCTCTTAGGGTCAATGCAGTGTCTGAGGTCACATCAAAGCACTTCTGAAACACTGCTTTGGTGTACAAATTCTTGAAGTTTGCAATGACCTGCTGGTCCATGGGCTGGATGAGAGGAGTGGTGTTAGGAGGCAAGAACTTCACTCTGATGAAATTGAACTCCTCAGACAACAACTCTTCCAAGTTGTGAAGATGAGCAGGAGCATTGTCCAGTACCAGGAGGCACTTGAGTCCCAATTTCTTTTCCAGGAGGTATTTCTTCACACTAGGGCCAAACACTCCAGTCAACCATTCCTTGAAAATGTCTGTAGTGACCCATGCCTTGGTGTTAGCCTTCCAATGCGCACACAAATTATTCCTGTTAACAATGTGTTTCTTGAAGGCTCTGGGATTTTCTGAGTGATACACCAGTAAAGGTTTCACTTTAAAATCACCACTGACATTGGCACACATCATAAGAGTTAGCCTGTCTTTCATAGGCTTGTGTCCTGGCAGTGCCTTTTCCTCCTGAGTAATGAAGGACCTGTTGGACAGTTTCTTCCAAAACAGGCCTGTTTCATCACAATTAAACACTTGTTGGGGGAGGAATTCTTCAGCCTCTACAAACCCCTTAAATTCACTCCCAAATTTTTCAGCTGCACGTTTGTCTGAGCTGGCTGCCTCACCATGCCTCAACACTGTGTATGCCACTACTTTTCTTAAACCTCTCAAACCAGCCTTTGCTGGCTTTAAAATCACTCACCTCACCACTGGTTCCAGGCATTGTCTTGACAAGATCTGCGTGCAACTTCCTTGCCTTTTCACAAATTATCGTCGTGGAAATACTATCACCCGCTATCTTTTTTTCATGATCCACACCATCAACAACTTTTCAACCTCATCCACTGTTTTCGATCTATTTTTCGTTAACATATCAACCCCTTTTGCAACATTAGCTTCCTTGATCTCATTTCTCTTTGCCAGGATAGTGCCGATAGTAGATGCACTTTTCTTGTACATCCTGGCAAGCTCACTCAGACGTATGCCACTCTCATATTTTTCTACAATATCCTTCTTCAGTTCGAAGGTGTTCCTCACTCTCTTTACCACAGGAGTGCCACTAGGAAGCTTCTTTGGACCCATGGTGCCTTATTTCACAGTGACAATCAATAAACCACCAATAAACACAACAAATTTATTGTGAATGTTTGAAAGAGCGCACTGGGTAATGTTCTCTCAATGGTAAACAATGCTTGACTGGCGTCCTGCGCAGGCGCAGAGCAGGCGGACAGGTCTAATACATTTCGCTACACTAGTCCATTTTCGCTACACGAAAGCGAAAAAAAGCTTTTGTTACACAATTTTTTCATTATATGGGCCTTTCGTTAGTCGGGGGTCCACTGTATATACGTACTGTATATACATATATATATACAGTGGTACCTCGACTTACGATATTTTTTCATTCCAGAATGCTGTTCAAGTGCCATTACCAAACGAATTTATCTCCTTAAGAAATGTTGTAAAATAGACTAGTCCTTTTAGACCCCCAAAATTACACTTACAAAAGCATTTAAAAAAATAAACTTACATAAAAGGGTGAGTTTGGGGACCATCGTAAGTCGAGGTACCACTGTACTAATAGAAAATGCAGAACCATAATTATAAATGCTTAATGTAATTGGTTGGTAGTTCAATTATAAAAGTAAATACAGTGGACCCTCGGTTATCGGCTGTAATCCGTTCCAGAATCTCGGCCTAAAACCAAAATAATATTTCCCGTAAGAATTAATGTAAATCCAATTAATCCGTTTCAGACATCCAAAAATATTAGCAAAAAATACATTTTTTAAAGATTAACTATAGTTTTACATACAGAAAACAATGAGTACATTCATTACTTACCTTAAAATATTTCTAGTCTTAATGTAGGGCGAGAGGTGAGTAGTATTTATTTGTAGGAAGTCAGTGTAGGCAGCGGTAGATGTAGGTACAGTACACGTATGTAGCTCCCCCCCCTGGGCTACACTACACAGCCATATTATTACAGTGTTCACTGAGTAATTGTTTCTAACAACTACCTTTAGATGCCATCAGAAAGGGAGAAGTAATGAATAAGTCATGCCGAGAATTGTAAAAAAAAACCCATATGAAGGGCGGTTACTGGGCAAGACGCCAGATTCACAGTTTTCTCTAATGCTGAATCAGGTGAGAGTAATGTTTACTCTCCACCCGACTCTCCACTCGATAGCATATAAACATTGCATGTTTATATGCTATATGCTATGTAACATGTTTCTTATATAATTTTGAAGAAAATATCATAGATGGATTAATGAAAATGTCTATATTAACCTAAAATAAGACATTTAATGTGCCCAAGAGTGATTATTATTAAACATACTGACTCACGAACATGACATGCCTACTACACTCCCTGCATGCCTGCTACACTCCTTGCCTCTATGCCTTCCTGCCTTGAATTCTATCGTGTTTCTCACTTTCTTTACCAAAGGAACTTTACTAGGAACTTTCTTTGGGGTCATGGTTACTTATTTCACAGTTGCACTTAATCAATAACCACCAAAAACAATGGATTATAGCGAAATGTTTGGATGAATGAGCAGAAGCTTACTCACTCACCCAGAGACACAGCCAGACTGGCGCGAGCGGCTGGACACGTCCCATACAGCCGATAAGCGAAATAATGCCCAATAACCGGAAGCCGAAAAACCGGCCTATAACCGAGTTGGCTGATAACTGGGGGTCCACTATGTCTTTGCACTTCTGGCAGGTGGTGATTATTTTTTTTTTTTTTTTAATAATTTCTGTATACAGTATTAAGTAGTGAACATCTGCTGCTTGGAATATCATCGGTTTAGTCTAAATGAGATATTGTTATTGATGGTTACATTTGTTGTCTTTTCAATAAGGCTGTGTGGGGAAGGGGTTAGGCTGTGACCTTAGACTCCATAGTTTTGTAGTTTGACAATGACTGAGGGCTGTACTTTACAGTGTTTTTCTAATACAGCAGTTTTCAATTGTATACCCATTCTGCATTTATTCTGACTTAATACAATAAATATACGTATTCACCACTCATTATAAGCTAAGGATGAAAATATTTTAAAGTAAGTAATGCGTGTACTGTACAGTGGACCCCTGGTTTTCATGATTTTTTCGTTCCAGAATGCTGTTCAAGTGCCATTATCAAACAAATTTATTCCCATAAGGAATAATGTAAAGTAGACTAGTCCTTTTAGACCCCGAAAAATACACTTACAAAAGCATTTAAAAAAATACACTTACATAAAAGGGCGAGTTTGGAGCAGGACGAACACCGGGGGTCCACTGTATTTGCATTTTTGAGGCCTAGTTCTATTGCTCACTTAATATATATGATAGTGTGAACATGTTTTCAGGCTTTTATATGCATTTGAAAGTGAAAAAAGGCTATATTTCACCTTATAGAAATTTTTGCTGTACAGCAGTAGTCTGGAACCTAACCTGCTGTATAAGTGGGGCCTGCCTGTATTCTTTTTTTTTGGGGGAGAAACCGGGAAATTTTTCCTATAGTGTCAGTCAATCATATGATGATCAGCACAGTGGAGCTTTTGTCCATTTAACCCTTAAACTGTCGAAATGTAGATCTACGTTCACGTGTGTAGCGCTCCGAACGTAGATCTACGTTTTATTTTACATGCTTTCAAATGTAAAAAAAAATGTAGATCTACGTTTGGAGTGCTACGCACATGAACGTAGATCTACGTTTGGACAGTTTAAGGGTTAATTGAAGTCTGCCAGTTTACCAGTCCATGCCATTAAGAATTAAATTCGCATCGCATCTTTATTGCTTATTGCTTGATAAGGTTCAGCAAGACCAGCATTTTTCAAAAGTTGAAAAAGAGTATAACAGTGCTTCATTGAGGATTGCTTCCTGTATGTAGACCTTGTAGTAATGATACTTAATTTGTCCAGAAAGTTATCTTATTATGAGAAATTATTCCCCATGAGTCTCGATTAATGTTCTTACCAGTGAGTAAATTATTCTGTTTTCTAATGAATCAGAATTTAATGTTCTTACCAATGAACTTGAATTGTTCTTAGTGTTCAAATTATTCTCAGTGCTCTTACCATTTGGTCTGAATTAATCTTAGTATATTTACCAATGAGTTGGAATTATATTGAGAGCTCATACCAGTGATAGTTATTCTTAGTATAGTATTCTTACCATTGAGTTTAAAATAGTCCTAGTGTTTTAATTTCTAGGACACCATTCATTATATGTTAGTGTTGCTATTGTTGAAAGCAAGCTGCTGCTCTGGTTTTACAGGCTATGTTTACTGGTGGCTTACGGGAGTGTGAAATGGATACAGTAAAGCTACAAGGTGTCTGTCCAACAGTCCTGGCTCACCTTCTCTGCTTCATGTATACTGGCGAGATTGTCATCAACGAGATGCTCGTATGTCAGCTTCTTCCCGCAGCCACTATGCTCCAGGTTAGTTTTTATTTGCTGTTGTCTGATAATTTATGTGTAAACCACAGAGCAGGTGGCTTACACACTGGCCTGAATTCTTACAGCTCACTTGCCATGGGTTCAAGCCCCACTGCTGTGAGGAGTGCTAGAGGAAGTATCATCAAAGTTTGTGTAGTAAAGCAGTTGCTGTCAAAAAGTCAGAGGGAGTCTTGAGTCAAAGGTGGGTCCATCAGCATGGAGGGAAGATAAAGTAAGGGCGTTAGAGCAGTGACGATGTTAGAGGTAAATTCTGTGTGCTTATTGATAGACCTGACAGTCCAACAGAATACAGTGGTCCCTCGGTTTTCGTGCATCTCCAAACTCGAACATTTATGTAAGTGTATTTTCGTAAGTGCTGTTGCAAGTGTATTTTTGGGGGTCTGAAATAGACTAACCTACGTGTCATTATTTCTTAAGGAAGTAAATTCGTTCTGTAATGGCACTTGAGCAGCATTCTGGAATGAATTTTCGGCGAAAACCGAGGGACCACTGTATGGCTAACCGAAACTGGACCCTGACAATTCTCAGGGTGGAACAGGACACCTCTCCATGAGATACCTGTGAGTAAGACGAGTGTGCCCAATGCGAAGATGGAAGAGTGCAGTCTTCCAACCTTGGCATTGATGACAAGAAGATGGCCAGAAGCCTAAACTTGCTTTGATAGAATGTAATTTGTCATGTACCATATCAGACCAACATTGTTCCCAACATTTATGAAAGTGGTTAGAAATTACAGCAAGATAATAATAATAATAATACTTTATTTAGACATGGTACAAAGATACATTGTTGGGTTTACATGATACATAGGTATAAAAGAGATGTACATGCCAAAAGCCCTAATATGCTGCACATTGCGGGCATTCTTAGGACTACTTAGACTACATGGTAAAAAATTATGGTTGATAATGTATATAACAAGTATAATTGTGTATCTATGTTATAAAGTTTGAATATAAGTTGAACATATCAATGTATGTATTATTCATAACAGGTTTTTACATTTAAGTGAGTAATCAGGTTTTTACATTTAAGTAAATGGAATACATACCTCTATATGAAACTGGGAGGTCATGTACTGCTGACCACGCAGCAGTGTCTGCCTGTTCATTGCCCTATATGGCAACATGTCTGGGGACCCAACAGAAAATATCTGTTTTTGCTAGAGATGCGGCATAACCAAAATTGGATACGAAGAACGAGGGGATGAGGTGAATCAAATTTTTTTATAGCTTGCAAAGCACTAAGGGAGTCAGACTAACACAAAGGGTGACACAGGCATAGATGTAATACGGATAATTGCTATGAGAATTGCAATACAATTCAGCTGTAAAAATGCCAGCCGAGTCTAATAAATGCCCTCGCACTATGCTGTCAGGAAACACTACTACAAACCCAACACCGTCAGAGGATCTAGAACCATCAGTGTACACTGCGACGGCATGAGAATGAGACCGGAAGTGATTAAGAAAAAGAGCAAGAAGCAACTGTAGGTATTTGGACTTTCATGCATGGCAGTTGGGAAGAACAGACAGGAACTGAATTTTTTAAACTTTTAAATCATCCAACAATACGTATACATACACTGTTGTGAGGGCTGGCCTTCTTTTTCGTACAATTTTTTTTATGTTAGAGCTTTGTATGTATCTTATTATCTGAGAAATAAATGGGGCCACCTTGTTTTTCCAAGAACTAGTTAGGGCTCCTCAATAAACGTTAAAGAATGACTGTTGGATGATGACCAACAAACTTACTCTCAATATTGATAAAACCTATTTTATCCAGTTTGGGAACATAGCTACAAACGCACCACTTAACATAATGATAAATGGGTCCCCTATCGCAAAACTCACAGAGGGAAAATTCTTAGGAATACATCTAGACAGTGGCCTCAAATTTCAGACACATATACAACAAATCTCCAAGAAAGTCTCAAAGACCGTGGGAATACTATCCAAGATACGGTACTATGTTCCACAACCAGCTCTCCTTACCCTATATCACTCGCTCATTTACCCCTACCTCACCTATGGAATCTGCACATGGGGCTCTACATCAATAACTCATCTCAGACCACTAATAACACAACAAAAGGCAGCAGTTAGAATGATAACAAATTCTCACTCCAGGCAACATACTCCACCAATATTCAAAAACCTAAACTTACTCACCATACAAGACATCCATACTTTTTACTGTGCCTATTACATACATAGAACACTATGCAGATATTAACCCACCACTCAAACTTCTCCTTACTAATTTTAACAGGACACATGACCATAACACTAGACACAGATCACTCCTCGATGTTCCCCGTGTCCACCTAACACTATATGTAAAAACTCAATGCACATAAAAGGCACGAAAATTTGGAATTCATTACCTGTCATTGCCAAAGAAACCCTACCTGTACCCCAATTCAAAACGATGCTAAAAAACCACCTTTTCACCCAAAGCTAATTGCTCCATATCAACCATTCCCAGCAAAGTAGAATAATAACTTAACGTAAAACCTGACTATTCAAGTCAATGTAATGTATGAATGAACGAATGAATGAATGTAAAACCTGTTATGAATAATACTTACTTAGCTAATTATTCCCACAACACTTACATTATAATGACCACGTAAACTAACTGCAATGCAATTAATTGTTTTAAATTGTTTATCTCACTCAATTAGTTGCATTGCTGCAATAAATTGCTACAATTAATTGATATGTTCAACTTATATTCAAACTTTATAACTTAGATATGCAACTTTACTTACGTATTTTATAAATTATCAACCATAACTTTTTATTATTTTATTATTATTATTGCTTTAATTTGTTTAATCTGATTTAATTAATTTTATAATGAAGACAAAAGTACAAAACTATGTTCAAATTTCATAGCTTAAATACTCATCTTTACTCATTGTATACTATCTACAAAAATTCTTACAATTTAGTTTTAAGTTAATTTTAAGTCTGCCCAAAATGCCCTGCATACTAGGGGCTTTTGGCATGTACACCTCATGTAATCTCAATAACCAAATGTAATTCTTTGTATCATGTCCAAATAAAAATTATTATTATTACTATTTTATTTCTTTGCAAAGGTTACAATGTGTAGTTACAGTTTTGATTTGTTAAGTACAGTGGGCCCTTGGAAATCGTCCATAATCCGTTCCTGAGAGTCCGCCTATTTTCAAAATGGACGACTTTCAAAACCATTTTCCCCATAAGAAATAATGTAAAACAAAATCCGTTCCAGACACCAAAAAGTATGTAAAAAATTTTTTTTTTTACATAAAATGTACATCTATCTACACAGAAAACAATGATATATATACTGTACATAGTATAAAATAGTAATAAATTGACACTTACCTTTATTGAAGAGTTGTTAATGTGTGGAAGAAGGAAGGAGGGAAGAGGAAGGTGGTGTTGCTAGTGTTTGGAAGGGGAATCCCCTTCCATTAACACTTCAGGTACCAAGTCCTCTTCCTGGGTTACTTCCCTTCTTTGTTTTTTAATGCCACTAGGACCAACTTGAGTCACTGGACCTCTGTTGCTCAAAAATGTGTTCCAGAGAGTTCTGTTTCTGGCGAATGTTTGGAATTGTGCCGGCGACAGGGGTGTGTGTTCGTGGACAGGACAAGATAGTCCTTCAAAATGACACTAATATAAACTCTATGGCTTATTTTTCTATCACAATTAATCTAATATGACATAATAAACAATATTAATAACATCAAAACATGACATACTTTAGAATGAATAAAATGTCATTACGAATGTGAGGACTGGTGTTTGTTGTTGGGTGTATGAGGGCCACTGAAAGATAAGCCTTAAATAAAGATGGCCGCCAGACACGGCAGTGTTGTCAGTCGCCCTATATTACTCCAACAATATTGTAGGAGTTAAGTTTTGTGTCGTCATTTTTCTATAGATTAATGGCTTAAATTACTTGCTACACTGTTAATGCTACACTTTATCGCTGGCTGGCATTATAGCCTTTATCAACTCCAGCTGTTTTAGTACATGTATCATAACATATCATATAATCACTGAATCACTTAAGAAGACATTCTCCCCTCTCAGCCCTTTACCAAAGGGCTGGCACTAGGAGCTTTCTTTGGGCTCATGGTGGCTTATTTAGCAGTTGCAAGCACTAAAACGAATGGAATAATGACAAAACGTATTGTATGAATGCGTGGGTGGCGGTCACTCGCTGGTAAACAATGGCACACTGACGCTCAATGTGGTGTTTATGTGCCCAGGCAGCTGGGAGGCCATGTGGACGTGTTTCAGACGACCGCCGATTTTTAAGCCAACGAACGAATATCAAGTCACTATTTTGCCAAAAAAAGTGGCCTATTTTCAAATTTGCCGATCTTCAAGGGAGACGATTTTCAAGGGTCCACTGTACAAAGAAAGTCACTCATGCCGGGGCATTTCGTGTAATCCTTACATAATACAGTGGACCCCCGAGTAATGAGCATAATTCATTCCAGAAGCCTGCTCAAGTGCCATTACCGAACGAATTTTCTCCCTTAAGGAATAATGTCAAGTAGGTTAGTCCATTTCAGACCCCCAAAAATACACTTACAAAAGCACTTACAATATTATACTTACATAGTTGTACGATTTCCGAGGTGCTCGTTACTCAGGGGTCCACTGTACTTTTATTGTGTATATTCTTTATAACTGAATACATGTCTTCCTTATACAGTGGATCCCCGAGTTTTGATCACCTCAAAACTCGAACAATTATGTAAGTGTATTATTGTAAGTGCTTTTGTAAGTGTATGTTTGGGGGTCTGAAATGGACTAACCAACTTTACATTATTCCTTAAGGGAGCAAATTCGTTTGGTAATGGCACTTGAACAGCCTTCTGGAATGAATTATGGCCGACACTCGGGGGGGTCTACTGTACTATACTATTTTCAGTGTACAGTGGACCCCTGAGTTTCGGTCATAATTCATTCCAGAAGGCTGCTCAAGTGCCATTACCGAACGAATTTACTCCCTTAAGGAATAATGTCAAGTAGGTTAGTCCATTTCAGACCTCCAAAAATACACTTACAAAAGCACTTACAATATTATACTTACATAATTGTTCGATTTCCGAGGTGACCGAAACTCGGGGTCCACTGTACGTATATATTTAGTAGCAGTAGGGTTTGTTGTTGTTCTCACAAAAGTACAGTATCACACATGCACTTGCTCCTCTGCATCTTAACCATCTTACCTCTTTTCTGTCTCATCTGCATTTCTAACAGTGCTGTACCATCATTGTCATCCTAGAATTAAATAGACCACCACTAAAGTGTTGGGTACATTATATCACTTTTGTAATTTGTGTTTCAGATGAACCATGTAATTGATGCATGCTGCACTTTCCTCGAGCAACAACTTGAAGCTGGGAATGCCATCGGCATTGCGAGCTTTGCTCAGCAACACGGCTGCATGGATTTGTATCGCAAGGCCAATACATTTATAGAACAACATTTCTCAGAGGTAAGATCATGATGAGGGATTCGTTCACTTGTAACGGCAAAAATATGCAAATTCTATAACTGAAGAATTCAAAATAGACAAACATTTGCTTATAGTTTTACATAATCAATAGGCAAAAAAAAAATCTGTAGTAGTCTACAGAAAAGCTTCACTTTCATGATTTGTACATTTTTTATATAGTATGTACAGGCATACCTCGCTAATACAGTGCTTCGCCAGTGCAGCACTGTTTAGTTGTATTCAATTTAAGGTCAGCAATACAGTACTGTAGCATTTTTCTATTAATTTGACTTGGTCATCATTTTTTAGGCCTAGTGCTATTGCACACTTAATAAATGATAGTGTAAACATGTTTTTAGGCAAGTGAAAAAAAGGTTGTGATTCACTTAACAGCTGTGGTCTGGAACCTAACCTTCCATATTAGCTAGGTATGCCTCTACTATATTCTGCTGCTTATTGTATAATTGTTTTTATTGTAGTTAAAAAAGATCAGAATATTGCATAACTAAAAATATGATTAACTTTAGTTCTGACAGTATAGTCACACATAATTCAGTTGTGATACATAGAATGCATTTTAGCTATAGGCTAATCATAATGACAACAGTAAAACTAGTAAGAATTCAGGTGCAGTATTGTGTCACTTTATTATGGGTTAGATATACATACTGCAAACTTTTTTTTTTTTTTTTTTTACAACACTAAACTTGCTTGCTAAGCGTAACTAAATGCAGTTCATACTTTGCAACTCCCCCCCTTGGTTCTATAGCATGGCAATCACTTGGCACAGCGCAGTTGATCCAGGGGTATATCTGCACCTACCCAGGTATCTGATGTTTTCTGGTCACCTCTACCCAGCTACCACACTTCAGTCATGCAAGCGGTCACTTAACATCAAAAATAATTTTATAGAGATACAAAAACAAATGTGAAATATACTTCTGAGGATGCAGTCACATGGGTTAGTGGTGGGCAAATGAAGAGTTTATTCTGTGTTAGGAGGGTAGTGGTGGGCACGTGAAGAGTTTATTCTGTGTTAGGAGGGTACTGTAGTTGCCTCACTACCTTTCATAGCTCTCCCCCTCCCTCTTTTTAAGCTATGCTTGTCACTGTTGGTTGTCTATACTGAGAAGAAAACAAAGATGTAAATTATTTGCTCAAACATTTTTAACCTAAATAACACATACTGTATCTGGTTATAGGTGTTGAAAGTCAATTTTGTTTGTGTATTCCTAGGTACTTGCCTTTAAGTTTTCAGAAATTTTTTATATTTGGTTTATGGTCTATTTAAGTAAATGGTTTAATTTTGGATAATACAGGTAACCCTTGCTTAATCATTTGAACTTTCACAATAACGACTCAAATTTTCAATGTGACAGTAGTTGCGTGTTGAATCAACGCCTGTTACCAAATGTTTCAGTTGTGTGTTGAAACATTAAACATTGTACTGTATCATCATCAAGCAAGGATTACCTGTACATAAATAATACGCACTTAGAAGAGTGAAACATGTTGTTTTTGGTCTGACAAGTCAAACATTGTCCTAAGTTTCCCTCTCCTAAGTGTGGGTTATTTTTGTATTGTCCCACCCATAATATTGTGACTAGTCATTATCTGTACAGTATGAAGATAGTTTTTATGTTAAATGTAAATTGGTTGTTAGCATCTATTTAGTCTTTTTAATTTCATCAAACAAGTTGTTCCAGTGGCTGAGATCATAGTTTGAAATGGAAGTATTCTCAGCAAAAGCTATGGGTTTGTCGAGACTAGGATGATCATTGACCCATGAGGAACAAGAGAGGACCAAGTATCATGCCTTGGGGAAAAGTGTCCATTGGGAGCATAGGTGAAGTAGTGTTACTTATTATGAAATGTAAGAGTGTCTGTTGTTAAGGTAGGCATAATTCAGAAAATCATAGAAAATACTGTATGTTTTCCCAGGTTTCAATGGAAGAAGAGTTTTTGCAGTTATCTAGTTGCCAGTTAGTTAACCTCATCCAGCGAGATGAACTTAATGTACCTGATGAGAAGGATGTTTATAATGCTGTTCTTAAGTGGGTAATGCACGATGAAGATAATAGACAACCTAAAATGGAACTTATTCTCCAGGCAGTCAGGTAAGGTTCACTATGTTTAAGGATTATACATTTTCCAATGTGTAAGCAACTTCTATAAAATATGCAAATTATTGTGATGCCATCTATGGTACAAAATGTATTCACTTATTTGAAGTAGCCACATGAAGCAAAGATGTGATTCCCTACTGTGCTTATGATTACCAATTTATAATTATAAGTTTGTAGTTCCCTTCTGGTAATTACTTAATTGGAATTACCTGTTCATAGCCATAGGGCAGAGCTGTGCTTGTAGTGTCCCATCTTAAGTGTTTAATCATTCATGTCTGTTTAAATTTCCAGTGGTTGTATGCTACTGCCTCTTTTATCCCACTCCATTTTTCTACTATTGTTTGTGAAACCTTGCAAGTTTCTGCAGAAATATATGAGAATTCTCTCTATTTCTTCCTCACATTGTAACTAGCATGGGAATAAGACACTCAAATGCAACATGGAAAACTTTACAAAGACAGTGGTTTGCCTGGTTTATAAGTTTTTTAAAATCTAAAAAAAAAATCTGACCAATTGGAAGGTTGCCATTTATCAAGTCTTCCATTTGTTTTCCTACTTGTTCCATTCCTCACATTCTTTTAATTACATTTTTATTTTGCAGATGCCAGTACTTATCCCCACGATTCTTAACTGAGCAGATGAAAAACTGCAAGTTGTTAATGAAGGCTCCTGCTTGTAGAGAATACCTAGCAAAAATATTCCAGGCGAGTAATTTAGCAGCATTTGTATTTTTTGTCAAATTTAGTTTGTATAAATGGGCAAACTGCTGGAAGATGACTCCCCATTTCAGGGATTGACCCTCTGCCCTCTCAAACGGGAGTCGAGTGTGTTACCACCTGGCCACAGGAAGTCATACTGTATTTTTGTCAAAGGATGTTACAAAACAGAAGTGTTAGTAGAAGAGCAGAGTATATGGAGAGTAAAAGAAAGGTGAAGAGAGTGGTGAGAGAGTGCAAAAGAAGAGCGGATGAAAGAATGGGAGAGGATCTGTCAAGAAATTTTGCTGAAAACAAGAAAAAATTTTGGAGTGAGATAAACAAGGTAAGAAAGCCTAGGGAACGAATGGATTTGTCAGTTAAAAACAGAGTAGGGGAGTTAGTAGATGGGGAGCTGGAGGTATTGGGTAGATGGCGGGAATATTTTGAGGAACTTTTAAATGTCGATGAAAAGAGGGAGGCGATAATTTCATGTACTGGCCAGGGAGGTACAACATCGTTTAGGAGTGAAGAAGAGCAGGATGTGAGTGTGGGGGAGGTGCGTGAGGCATTACGTAGAATGAAAGGGGTAAAGCAGCTGGAATTGACGGAATCATGACAGAAATGTTAAAAGCAGGGGGATATAGTGCTGGAGTGGTTGGTATTTTTGTTTAATAAATGTATGAAAGAGGGAAGGTACCTAGGATTGGCAGCGAGCATGTATAGTTCCTTTATATAAAGGGAAGGGGATAAAAGAGAGTGTAAAAATTATAGGGGAATAAGTTTACTGAGTATACCAGGTAAAGTGTATGGCAGGGTTATTATTGAAAGAATTAGAGGTAAGACAGAGAGTAGGATTGCAGATGAGCAAGGAGGCTTTAGAGTGGGTAGGGGATGTGTAGATCAAGTGTTTACAGTGAAGCATATATGTGAACAGTATTTAGATAAAGGTAGAGAAGTTTTTATTGCATTTATGGATTTAGAAAAGGCATATGATAGAGTGGATAGGGGAGCAATGTGGCAAATGTTGCAAGTGTATGGAATAGGTAGTAAGTTACTGAAGGCTGTAAAGAGTTATGAGGATAGTGAGGCTCAGGTTAGGGTGTGTAGGAGAGGGAGATTACTTCCCGGTAAAAGTAGGTCTTAGACAGGGTTGTGTAATGTCACCATGGTTGTTTAATATATTTATAGATGGGGTTGTAAAGAAGTAAATGCTAGGGTGTTGGGGAGAGGGGTGGGATTAAATTATGGAGAATTAAATGCAAATGGGAGTTGACACAGTTACTTTTTGCTGATGATACTGTGCTTATGGGAGATTCTAAAGAAAAGTTGCAAAGGTTAGTGGACGAGTTTGGGAGAGTGTGTAAAGGTAGAAAGTTAAAAGTGAACATAGATAAGAGTAAGGTGATGAGGGTATCAAACGATTTAAATAAAGAAAAATTGGATATCACATTGGAGAGAGGGATTATGGAAGAAGTAAATGTTTTCAGATATTTGGGAGTTGATGTGTCAGCAGATGGGTTTATGAAGGATGAGGTTAACCATAGAATTGATGAAGGAAAAAGGTGAGTGGTGCATTGAGGTATCTGTGGAGACAAAAACGTTATCCATGGAGGCAAAGAAGGAATGTACGAAAGTATAGTGGTACCAACACTCTTATATGGGTGTGAAGCATGGGTTGCAAATGCTGCAGCGAGGAGGAGGCTGGAGGCAGTGGAGATGTCCTGTCTAAGGGCAATGTGTGGTGTAAATATTATGGAGAAAATTCGGAATGTGGAAATTAGGAGAAGGTGTGGAGTTACTAAAAGTATTTGTCAGAGGGCTGAAGAGGGTTGTTGAGGTGGTTTGGTCATTTAGAGAGAATGGATCAAAGTAGAATGACTTGGAGAGCGTATAAATCTGTAGGGGAAGGAAGGCGGGGTAGGGGTCGTCCTAGAAAAGGTTGGAGGGAAGGGGTAAAGGAGGTTTTGTGGGCGAGGGCTTGGACTTCCAGCAAGCATGTGTGAGCGTGTTAGATAGGAGTGAATGGAGACGAATGGTTTTTGGGACATGACGATCTGTTGGAGTGTGAGCAGGGTAACATTGTGTGAAGGGATTCAGGGAAACCAGTTAATTGATTTAGTTGGACTTGAGTCCTGGAAATGGGAAGTACAATGCCTGCACTTTAAAGGAGGGGTCTGAGATAGTGACAGCTGGGAGGGACTTTTCTCAGCTGTAGTATCTGAGCTCCTCTGCAAAGACAGTGATTATGTATGAGTGTGGTGAAAGTGTTGAATGATGATGAAAGTTTTTTCTTTTTGGGGATTTTCTTTCTTTTTGGGTCACCCTGCCTCGGTGGGAGACGGCCGACTTGTTGAAAAAAAAAAAAAAAAATGTTACTCTAAAAGTAAAACCTCCTCAGGACAAATCAAATGTAGTGCTGAAGTGTCTTTGACTCTGCCTCAGTAACAATGTTGAATATATCTTTTTAGAAATGTGATAGTATGTGGTTTTAGCTTGTACAAGAAGTCATGATTATAATACTTTCAGATATAGTACTTTCAATACACAGTAGGGCCCGCTTTATGGCGTTTCACCTTACAGCGTTCCGTTAATGCTATACAGCTCCCCCCCCCCACCTGACTTTCTAATAAGGTTGCCACACGCCACCCAGTTTGTTTACATTCTCCGTGAGCACAGTTCTCCATTATGTCTGGAAACTTGCCAAAATTTCAAGGGTTTTAAAGTTAGTGTATACTATTTTATATGTACTCTGATAATCATACTTATGTGTACCTGTACCTAAATAAATTTACACTGTGCAGGCATGCAGGTACACATTAAAATCACTAAGAGTGCCCTCTCTAGTCTTGACGCCATAGTAATAATAATACAGCCTCTCCTCACTTAACGACGGAGTTCCATTCCTAAGACCACATCAGTAAATGAACTCATCGCTAAGTGAGGAGCATACTATAATGGTAGTGGGTTTGTGTCAACCATCTTTGATAACACTGGTCTGCATTTGGAATGTTTTTAATTTTTATTTTTATTCATGGTTGCAATCTTACATATTCTTGGGCTGCTGATTGTAAATATCTAAACCATTTTGCTCTATCACGTAAGGATTTTGAATAAAATATGTGTGAGCATGTTAGATAGGAGTGAATGGAGATGAATGGTTTTTGGGACCTGACGAGCTGTTGGAGTGTGAGAAGGGTAATATTTAGTGAAGGGATTCAGGGAAACCAGTTAATTGATTTAGTTGGACTTGAGTCCTGGAAATGGGAAGTACAATGCCTGCACTTTAAAAGAGGGGATTGAGATATTGGCGGTTTGGAGGGATTTTCTGAACTGTTGTATCTTAGCGCCTCTGCAAAGACAGTGATTATGTGTGAGTGAAGTGAAAGTGTTGAATGATAATGAAAGTATTTTCTTTTGGTGATTTTCTTTGTTTTGTCACCCTGCCTCGGTGGGAGACGGCCGACATGTTAAAAAAAAAAATGAATTTTTAGTAAATTGTTACTTATTAAAATTAGTCAAGTAACCATGGAAAAGCACATTCTGTTAGTTTTAAGAACATACGAATTCCAAATCAACACAAATCAAATCAAATGATTTTATTAAAAAAATATGCTCCTAATGGTTAGTCTACATATTGAATCAAAGGAAGGAGGACCACTTTGATTTTCACTTGTGCTGTGCATCGAGACCATTACGTTTCAATGACCAGCAGTAATCCGCCATCATGCTGACATTCCATTTGCCCTGGTATCGAGTTTCCATGGTGCAAATATCCTGATGGAACCGCTCTCCTTGTTCCTCACTGTAGTCCCTACAATTGTTGGGAAAATAGTCAAGATGTGAGTGCAAAAGTGCATCTTCACACTCATTCTAGACCCAAGTTGTTGAAAATTTGAAATCAGGTCTTGGATCATTTTTTCATATCAGGGGAGCCCCTGTTTCCCAGGAAGTTGTGGACAATATGCTTGAATGAAAACCAGGCATTCACCTCGACACTCTGCTAATGCTTCATCAAAATGCTTGTCCTTCATCAATTACTGAATCTGAGGGCCAACAAAGATTCCTGCCTTTAGCTTGCCTTCACTTATACGAGGAAACTGACTCCAGGTACTTGAAAGCAGTTCCATTCTTGTTCAAGGCCTTCACAAAATTTTTCACAAGCCCTAATTTGATGTGGAGTGGTGGCAGCAGAAATTTTTTGGGGTCAACTAGTGGCACAGTTTTCACGTTGTGATTTCCGGGTAAGAAGCTGGTTCTTGATGGCCAGTCTTTTTGTTCATAGTGTTGGCTGTCTGCCCTACTATCCCAGACACAGAAAACAGGGAAACTTGGTATATCCGCCTTGAAGACCTAGTAGGAGAGCAATATCTTTTAAATCACCACAAATGAGAAAATTGAAATTTGGTACTTGATTGCAGATATTAGTGTCTTCATATTTGCGCAAGTTTCTGACATTTGGACACTATGGCCAATTGGCACAGATGCAGCTGTGTTGCCATTGTAGAGAAGTACAGCCTTTAAACTCAATAAAGGAGTAATGTTGATCCGGGAATCTGAAGGGGTGAATTGCCCGCAGACATAGCAAAATATGTCTGGTGAATTTATGCAGCCTCTAGACATAATAATCTGAAAATAAAGAAAAATATATTAGATTTAACATTTAAGTCAATATTAGGTAAGCATTTTAATTAGTAATATACCACTTTCTCATTTACTTATACGAAAAAGGTAATATTTCTGTATAGCTTGACAACCTGATGCGAGAGATGAATAAAAAACAGTGAATCACTATTTTCCATATATACAGTGGATTACGTCATTATTTCTTTCCAGAATGCTGTTCAAGTGCCATTACCGAACGAATTTGTTCCCATAAGGAATAATGTAAATTTGATTAGTCCTTTTAGACCCCCAAAAATACACTTACATAATTGTTAGAGTTTGGAGAAGTACGTAATACAGGGGTCCACTGTATACCGAAAAAGATACCATAGAGTCAATAAAAAAAATCATGCAGACCAGAGTAATGTTTTAAGGGAGGGGCGAGCCTTTTTCAAGTGATTAGGAAAGGAAGATTGAAAAATTATGGAAAAAAATGTTTTCATACCAAAAAATAGTGCATCATTCTGCCACATTGCTCCCCTATCCACTATCATATGCCTTTTCTAAATCCATAAATGCAATAAAAACTTCCCTACCTTTATCTAAATACTGTTCACATATATGCTTCAGTGTAAACACTTGATCTACACTTCCCCTACCCATTCTAAAGCCTCCTTGCTCATCTGTAATCCTGTTCTCTGTCTTACCTCTAATTCTTTCAATAATAACATTACCATACACTTTACCTGGTATACTCAGTAAACTTATTCCCCTATAATTTTTACAATCTCTTTTGTCTCCCTTTCCTTTATATAAAGGAACTATACATGCTCTGTCCCAATCCCTAGGTATTTTCCCTTCTTTCATACATTTATTAAACAAAAATACCAACCACTCCAACACTACATACCCCCTGCTTTTAACATTTCTGTCATGATCCCGTCAGTTCCAGCTGCTTTACCCCCTTTCATTCTATGTAATGCCTCCCCCACATTCACATCTTGCTCTTCTAAACTCTTAAAAGATGTTATACCTTCCTGGTCAGTGCATGAATTTACTGCCTCCCTTTCTTCGACATTTATTAGTTCCTCAAAATATTCCCGCCATCTACCAAATACCTCCAGTTCCCCCATCTACTAACTCCCCTACTCTACACACACAACCCGCACATATAAAAAGAGAGGAGCTTACGACGACGTTTCAGCCCGACTTGGACCATTTACAGTGCCTCTGCCATTATCATTTGCTTTCCTTTTGCACTCTCTCACCACTCTTTACCTTTCTTTTACTCTCCATATACTCTGCTCTTCTTATATCACTTCCGCTTTGTAAAAACCTCTCAATCTACCTTTTTCTCTTTTATTTCACCCTTTACTTCATCATTCCACCAATCACTCCTCTTTCCTTCTGCACCCACCCTCCTATAGCCACAAACTTCTGCTCCACATTCTAATACTGCATTTTTAGAACTATCCCATCCCTCTTCAACCCCCCACTACCCATACTTGCACTAGCCCACCTTTCTGCCAATAGTTGCTTATATCTCACCCTAACTTCCTCCTCCCTTAGTTTATAAACTTTCACCTCTCTCTCTTACATACTGTTGCCATTTTCCTTTTCTCCCATCTACCTCTTATTCTAACTGTAGCTACAACTAGATAATGATTCGATATATCCGTTGCCCCTCTATAAACATGTACATCCTGAAGCCTACCCATCAACCTTTTATCAACCAATACATAATCTAACAAACTACAGTGGTACCTCGAGTTACGATGGTCCCCAAAATCGCCCTTTTATGTAAGTTTATTTTTTTTAAATGCTTTTGTAAGTATATTTTTGGGGGTGTAAAAGGACTAGTCTATTTTACATTATTCCTTATGGGGATAAATTCGTTTGGTAATGGCACTTGAACAGCATTCTCGAACGAAAAAATATCGTAACTTGAGGTACCACTGTACTTTCATTATGTGCTATATCATATCTTGTATACTTATTTATCATCTTTTTCATAAAATATGTATTACTTATTACCAAACCTCTTTCTACACATAGTTCAATTAATGGCTCATTTTCATTAATGAAAGGCACCCCAAATTTACCTACTACTCCCTCTACAACATTTTTACCCACTTAAGCATTGAGATCCCCAACCACAAGTATTCTCTCACTTGATTCAAAACTCTCCATACACTCACTCAACATTTCCCAAAATCTCTCTCTCTCTCTATCTCTCCCCCCTACACTTCTCTTTTCTCCAGGTGCATAAACACTTACTATAACTCACTTTTCACATCCAACCTTTTATTTTACTCCATATAATCCTTGAATTTATACATTTATATTCCTTCTTTTCCTGCCATAACTTATCCTTCAAAACTATTGGTACTCCTTCCTTAGCTCTAACTATTAGAAACCCCTGACCTAATTTCATTTATTTCTCCCCATGGAAACTCTAACCCCTTCAGTTTTGTTTCACTTAGAGCCAGGACATCCAGCTTCTTTTCATTCATAACATCCACAATCAACTTTCTTATCATTCACACTACAGCCACACACATTCAAACATCCCACTTTGACTTTTTTCTTTTTAGTAAATTTTATGGGAAAAGGGGTTACTAGCCCATTGCTTCTGGCATTTTAGTTGACTTTTACAACACCCATGGCTTACAGAGGAAAGATTCTTATTCCACTTCCCCATGGATATGAAAGGAAAAGTAATAAGAACAAGAACTATTAAGATAAAATCAAAGAAAACTCAGATGAGTGTGTATACATAAATGTGTACATGCATGTGTAGTGTGACTTAAGTGTAAGTAGAAGTAGCAAGATGTACCTGAAATCTTGCATGTTTATGAGACAGAAAAAGACACCAGCAATCCTACCATCATGTAAAACAAATACAGGCTTCTGTTTTACACTTACTTGGCAGTACGGTAGTACCTCCCTGGGCGGTTGCTGTCTACCAACCTACTACCTATCAGTAATACTAATACATAATAATAATAATCACTCTTGGGCACGTTAAATGTCTTACTTTACATTAATATAGACATTTTCATTAATCCATCTATGATATTTTCTTCAAAATTATATAAGAAGCATGTTACGTAGCATATAAACATGATACACCCACATTACAATAAATTTCACAAACATGAGGTGTGGTATCCGGGCAGATGGGAAAAAAATTTGTTTTCTCTGGTAAAGCACCAGAGAAAATGTGTATCAGTCCACCTTTAACCCAGTGACTCCCCTTAACACATTCAGCTTTGTTTACAATTCTCAGTATGACTTCTCATTACAGTGGGCCCTTGAAAATCGTCCATAATCCGTTCCAGAGAGTCTGCCGAAATTCAAAATAGACTACAGTGGACCCCCGAGTTACGAGCATAATTCATTCCAGAAGGCTGCTCAAGTGCCATTACCGAACGGATTTTCTCCCTTAAGGAATAATGTCAAGTAGGTTAGTCCATTTCAGACCCCCAAAAATACACTTACAAAAGCACTTACATAATTGTACGATTTCTGAGGTGCTTGTAACTCGGGGGTCCACTGTATTTTCAAAACCATTTTCCCCATAAGAAATAATGTAAATCAAATTAATCCATTCCAGACACCCAAAAGTACTTGAATAATTTTTTTTTTTTTTTTGCATAAAATGTACATTTATCTACACAGAAAAGAATTAGACATGAAGTATAAAACAGTAATAACTTGACACTTACCTTTATTGAAGAGTTGTTGATGTGTGGAAGACAGAAGGAGGGGAGAGGAAGGAGTTGTTGCTAGTGTTTGGAAGGGGAATCCCCTTCCATTAAGACTTCAATTACCAAGTCCTTTTCCAGGGTTACTTCTCTTTGTTTTTTAATGCCACTAGGACCAGGTTGAGAGTCACTGGACCCCTGTCTCACAAAATAACTGTCCAGAAAGGTCTGTTTCTGGCGTTTCTTTAAAATGTCCCTAAAATGTGACAAGACTGTCATTGAACATGTTGCATACATGGCCTGCAACAGCGTTGTCAGGGTGATGCTCCTTCACAAATCTTTCCATCCTAGTCCACACTGTACACATCTCCTTAATCTCTGAAGAAAGCAACTTCTTCCTTCACCCTTCCTCCTCCTCTGAAGCAATTTCCTGAGCTCTGGTCTGTTGTTGTTGCAGATTAAGGTCCAGCAGCTCTTCAGTGGTTAGTTCTTCATTGTGGTCCTCCACCAACTCTTCCACATCCTCACCACTAACCTCCATCCCCATGGACGTCCCCAATGCCACAATTGTTTCCACAACTGGCATACTGATGTCAGGGTCAGCCTCAAACCCTTCAAAATTTTTGTCGAGGACACAATCTGGCCACAATTTTCTTCAAGCAGAGTTCATCGTCCTGGAAGTCACTTCCTGCCAAGCCTTACCTATAAGGCGTATGCAATGGAGGATATTGAAGTGATCTTTCCAGAACTCTCTTAAGGTCAATTCAGAGTCTGAGGTTATGTCAAAGCACCTTTGAAACATTGCTTTGGTGTAGAGTTTTTTGAAGTTTGAAATTATCTGCTGGTCCATGGGCTGGAGGAGAGGAGTGGTATTAGGGGGCAAGAACTTCACTCTGACGAACTTAAAATCCTTCCAAGTCTGGAGGATGAGCAGGAGCATTGTCCATTACCAGGAGGCACTTGAAATCCAATTTATTTTCCAGGAGGTATTTCTTCACACTGGGGCCAAACACTTCATTGAACCAATCAAGGAAAATTTCCCTCGTGACCCATGCCTTACTGTTAGCCTTCCACATCACACAAATTGAACACACTGGGATTTTCAGAGTGATACACCAGTAAAGGCTTCACTTTGAAATCCCCACTAGCATTACCACACAACATGAGAGTTAGCCTGTCTTTCATAGGCTTGTGTCCTGGCAGTGCATTTTCCTCCTTCGTGATGTAGGTTCTCTTTGGCATTTTCTTCCAAAAAGAGGCCCGTTTCATCACAATTGAACACTTGTTGGGGTTTGAATTGTTCAGCCTCTATGTACCCCTTGAATTCATGCACAAATTTTTCAGCCACACATTTGTCAGAACTTGCAGCCTCTCCATGCCTTACAACATTGTGTATGCCACTTCGCTTCTTGAAATTTTCGAACCAGCGTTTGCTGGCCTTGAATTCATCAACATCAGCACTCGTTCCAGGACTTTTCTTTACGAGATCGTCATACAACTGCCTTGCCTTTTCGCAAATTATTGACTGTGTAACACTATCTCCTGCTAACTCTTTGTCTGATCCACAAAAACAACAACTATTCAACTTCTTCGAATATTTGCGATCTCTTTTTCGTTAGCATATTCACCCCTTTCGCAACATCAGCTTCCTTGATTTCCTTTTTCTTCAACAAGATGGAAGTGATGGTTGAATGGGTCTTCCCATACATCCTGGAGAGCTCCCTACACGCACTCCACTTTCATATTTTTCTATGATCTCTTTCTTAACTTCAATCGTGTTTCTCACTTTCTTTACCAAAGGGCTGGCACTAGGAGCTTTGTTTGGGCCCATGGTGGCTTATTTAGCAGTTGCAAGCACTAAAACAAATGAAATATTAAGAAATGTATCGTATGAATGCGTGAGGTGATCATCACTCGCTGGTAAACAATGGCACACTGACGCTGAATGGTGTTTGTGGCTGGGAGGCCGTTCGGACGCGTTTCATATGACCGCTGATTTTTAAGTCAACGGACGAAAATCAAGCCAATATTTTGCCGAAAAAGCTGCCCATTTTCAAATTTGCCGATTTTCAAATTTGCCGATATTCAAGGGAGAAGATTTTCAAGGGTCCACTGTACTTCTCCCCTCATTTATGATGGCATCTAAAGGTAGTTGTTAGAAATGATTAACCTCAGTGAACAAGGTATATGTAGATGGTAATAATATCGCTCTGGGCCACTTTAAATATCGTATATTATGTTTGGGAGGGCTATCTACACCTGACTTCCTACAAATAAATACTACTCACCTCTCACCCTTCATTAAGACTACAAATATTTTAAGGTTAAATAATAAAAGTATTGTGTATGCATGTTACTTTTTGTTTTTTAATGCCTAGTTCTACTATTAGTCTAATATATGTTAGTTTAAACTTGTTATCTGGCATTTGTATGCATTTATAAGTGGAAAAAATGGAGTTCTGCTTTCCGGCGATGTCCGCTTTCCAGCAGTAGCCTGGAACCTAACCTGCCATATAAGTGGGGCCCTTCTGTAGTACTAAAAATTTATAAAATTTACATGTGAGAATAATTAGTGAATTGCTCTGTTACAATGATGTGTAAATATTATTGTAATTACATTTAAATTATTAAAAGCAACTCTGTTTTCTTATTTATCACTCGTCACCCTGAATTATTTTTATAACAATGTTGAATTTTTACATTGCTACAGGATTTAACATTGCATAAACCTCCATGTCAAAAGGAAAGAACCCCTAATGCTCCCTGTGTCATTTACCTCGTTGGGGGTTATTCCAACCGCCAAAGTTTGGACACACTCGAGTGCTATGATGTGGAGGAGTGTCAGTGGACCCAGCTCTCCAGATTACCTGTTGCAAGGTTGGTACCTTCCTGGCACTGTTAATATGAAGTAGGTCGAGATATATGCTGTGTGTATATAAGAGCAGTTTATGATTAATAATACACCTTTTATATGTTGACAAGGATGTCAGTTACCTTCAGCTATTAATGGACACTAGTGTTCAAGTCACTAAGATAGATAATTTATGGACCTACTGAGCCAATAATGCATTTAAATTACTAGGGACACCTCAAAGTTGTATAGACTATATATACAGTAGAACCCCCCATTCATGGGGGATACATTCCAAGGACCTGCCGTTGATACTGAAACCGTGGATTGTAGCAAACCCTATGTATAAGTCCTGTACATATAAAGTTTAATTGATAAATCATGCACAATAAATGGAGAATTATCTTTCACTGGTGGGAAGCACTTCATGGCTTCTCTTAGGCTTTGAAGAACTGCCAGCTTTTCTACTTTTGTGCTTTAGGGGCCATTATTATGCAAAATTAAGATGTATTTTTAGGCCACAATAAACCATTGACACACTTACTTTTCATTTTGAATTTTTTTTCACACAAATTGATGATTCACTTTTATTCAGACTACTGCATAATTTGTAATAATTTTATAAATAATATCAGCGCATTTGTGAATGCATATTAGACCCGCCAGTTGACATGTATTGGACACGTGACATGATTTGTTTACTCTTGAACATCAGCAAAAATCAAACATTTCTGCTACTTTGAGCTCAATTTCAAGCTACTTTTATTCATTAAATCATTCAAAATCACATTTCTGTAATATATTTTCCATTCTATCAATGAGACCAAGAAGATAAGAATACAACCATAAATACCATATGAAAATACAACACAAAGTTACTGTTTTAAACCAAAAACATAGTCACAGTTTTTTTTTTTTTTGTCATTATGCACTGCTTGCTGCAGGATTTTTTTATACTGTGCACAATGACCACACAGACCCATTCTCTCGTATGAAGGCCTACCAGCTTTCTCCCAGAAGATTTGAAGCTGCTAGAATTTTGGCGTAGTATTACAGGACTGACACTGGCTTCAATGCCATATTACTATGGCACCGACACTGAAACGGTTAATGCTGTATTTTAGTGTCATGAATTTTTTATTAACACTTTAAAATATGTAAAGAAATTTTTTGCTGGATAATTAGCAAGTAGTCTTTATGTACAGTTTTTGTACTTTGTTCCAGATCAGGCTTAGGAGCCGCATATCTTCGTGGAATATTTTATGCTGTGGGGGGAAGAAACATTCTGCCCAATGGTAACTATCATGACAGCAACTGGGTCGACTCCTTTAACCCCATAACAAACACGTGGAAACAGAGGGCTCGGATGTATTATCCACGCAATAGACTTGGTGTGGCAGTGTTAGACGGTCAGTTGTATGCTGTTGGAGGCTCGAATGGTGCCACTTTTCACAACACTGTGGAAAAATATGAACCAGATGATGATCAGTGGACTTTGGTGCAATCAATGTCCAAAGCAAGAATGGGTGTAGGTGTTACAGTTGTAAACAGACTTATGTATGCTGTTGGTGGGTATAATGGTGAACATAGGTTAAACTCTGTCGAGTGCTACCATCCTGAAAATAATCAGTGGACGTTTGTGTCACCCATAAAGATCCCAAGAAGTGGTGCGGGAGTGTGTGCTGTTGGGAATAATATTTATGTTATTGGGGGCTATGATGGACAGCATCAGTTGTGCTCAGTTGAAAAATATGATACTGAAACAGACACTTGGTCCTCTGTGGCTCCCATCAAAATACCTCGTTCGGCCATGACCGTCTCTGTCTGGGATGGAAAGATTTTTGTAATGGGTAAGTCATATTATGATTTTCATCGGATTCAAATATTGACATGACTAATGCACATGAGTATGTGCACGATGATGAATTTATAAATTTTTTTTGGATCACCCTGCCTCGGTGGGAGACAGCCAGCATGATAAAGCATAATGTTTTATTTACCAAATGGGTAATTTTGCCAATGTCAGAGTTTGGTTCAGATGTTTAAGTCAATCAAGGATCATCATAAAGTTATTCACTAATGGTCTAGGATGGACTAAAAGATTATTGAGTTTTCATTTCCATTTTGAGGGTTAATTGAATTATTCCAGCTATTGTACTGATATTTAGTCTTGTACCTCCCTAAATAGTTACTGTCCGATATGGTTTTGGTTATCATACATTAAATTTTATTTTCCCCATGACCCATTCAGCACATTAAATGTTGCACAATAGAGTATTTTAAGTAAGTAAATTTGCTGTAATGATATATTTTCAATCAATAGGAGGTTATGATGGTGGTCAATTCCTCTCATCGGTGGAAATCTACGACTTCCGTCGCAATGAATGGTCAGAATGCAAGCCTCTACCATGGGGAAGATCAGGTCATGCGTCCGCCTCGTCCTTCCACCCCTGTCTCCTACACTCAGACGCAAGATAACGAAGGCTCTATAGTTTTAGAGAACTCTTCCTGAGAATACATGATTCTACTCTAAGGCAAAATGCTTCCTGATCTCATCACTACTGTACTCTACTTGGGTTTTGGAATTATTATTATTATTATTATTATTATTATTACTACTACAAGTCATAACCAAGCTCTAAACCTACTAAGTTTTTTTTTTTAGGAAAATATAGTTCTATCATTAAAGCTTCCTTTTTTACATAGCTACATTAAATTTGCATGGTTTGTAGGAAATTAAAAATTTTAGTTATACCTTTACTGAAGAATGTTACTTTGTGCCTAATTCTTATACAGTGGACCCCTGGTTTACGTTAGTCTCCAAACTCGCCCTTTTATGTAAGTGTATTTTTGTAAGTGCTTTTGTAAGTGTATTTTTCGGGGGTCTAAAAAGACTAATCTAATTTACATTATTCCTTATGGGAACAAATTCGTTCGGTAACGGCACTTGAACAGCATTCTGAAACAAAAAAATGACGTAATCCGGGGTCCACTGTATTTGTATAAATTTTATACATGTTCATTTTCACAAGAACTTTTTGTTACTTGTTTTGAAATTTTCCTTAATGATTGTATTGTACTGTACTTTCCTGAATAACTGTGATGAGATCATGTAGTACGTATTTACTTTTCATTAAAAATTTCAGTACATAATGTAATTTATCGACTGTAAATAGAATATGTAATTGTGCAGTGTATTACATATTGGTCCCAGCAATCTTCCCAAGCTATCAAGTTTGTTTTGTGCATTTTTTAAATTTGATTCCGGTCAGTTCCTATTTATTATTTATAATACAATTTTTAAATATTTTTAGTGTGTGTACAGTAAAACCCTCATTTTAATGGACCTCCGTTTGATGTACAGCCTCTCCTCATTTAGCAACGTACTTGTTTACCAACGACTCGGACTTACGACGCGCTCTCTGACCAGTAGGTATACCAAAATAATGTGTATTAGAGCTGATTTCCCCTATACTGTTTATTACAGTATACAGTACACTACTATATAAACATTTAAAAATATACTAAAAATGTTATACAGTGGAACCTCTGTATTCAAACTTAATTCGTTCCAGAAGGCTGTTCGAGAACCGAACAAATTTTTTCCAACCAATTTTCTTTTTGGTTGGCTGTTATCACTAATCTTTGTAGGCCTCATGGTGACTTATTTATACAAATAATATAAAAAACAAAAGATGCGAAGAAACACAAAATAGTTTACAGCGAAGTTCTGGCAGGTCGTGTTTGTTTGGTTGCGTGCTGAGCAAACAGTTGACTACTGAGCGATATTTTTTACTGAATAAAGCATTCGAATACCCAATTGTTTGAGTACCAATGTTCCACTGTAAATGGTACAAAGGTGACATTAAGACGATATAAAAGATGGTTGACACAAACCCACTACCATTATAGTATGCTCCTTGCTTAGCGATGAATTCCTTTACCGACATGATCTTAGGAACAGAACTCCGTTAAGTGAGGACTGTATTTGGGAAACAATGGACAAAATCCAGCGGGTGCAGAATTATCAAATTTTTTTGCTACTTCATGGAATGGCTGGTAGGTGGCAATTCTGTTACTGCACATGAATCCAGGGGTAGTTATTTGCTCTGTTTTCCCTGGATTTATTTTATCTTTATTATATAAAGTACATTGTGATTAGCCATGGCCTCTAAAGCAAATGCTGGTGTTTAGAAGAAACCAAAATGTGTCACTTGTTCGAAATGAGATTGATATTCGTATCAGTTACACTTGATGTTTCGGACAAAAGTCGTGCAGGTCTTTTAGAGAAATTTTCATACTGGAGCAGCATCAACCAATGACAAGTAGGTCAGAGAAGTTGCACCGTTCCTCTGACTGAGAAAGTTAGTCACCATTATACAGTCACTGCAGAATAATCTCTACCACAAAAGGTAAAATTACTCTTATTGTACAATGTTAATTATATCAGTAGTGTGTACAGTACTGTACTCTTTTTGCTATTTTTTAACATTTATATTGGCATTACTAGACACCCTCTTTTCTTATTGGTTCATTAAATCAAAGTTTTATTGTGCACTCCATATACAATTTCTTTCAATACTTCAAATTATGGATTATTTCAAAATACAATACAGTATTAGTTAATTTCAGGATTCAAAGCATAACATGACTCATTTTACATAAAGCATATGTGTAGCTGTCCCTTGATCTCAAATACTGTATAAGATATTATTTATATTTGCTCAATCATGACAGACAGTACAGTACTCACAAAAATAATGAGGAATTCCAACTTCAATTCAATTTGTTCATTGCCTTAGCTATATACAATAAATAACTTCTTCCTTGAAATCATAATGCAGCACTGAATTATCAATCGGGATTTAGCATTTTTAATATACAGTAGACCATCATTTAGCACGGTAGTTATGTTCCTGAAAACGTCGTGTTAGATAAAATCGTGTTAGATAATTAAAAGAACTTATGGGTAAAATAGGGTTACGTTCCTGGGAGTCCCCGAAAAGCCAAACAAGTTTTTTTTAGACCAACAGATCTTACAAAAATAAAAGTGAATATGTAATTGTAGTTCATTATTGTGATGTATTATATTGTTTTTACTGCTTAAGACTACAAATGTAACAGAAATAATAGTATTTACCTTAAATTGTGGGTGCTGGTGTTTGTGGATGATTGTGAAGAGAGTGGAGAGTTATGCTGTGGCCCTACTGGCTGAGGTGGATGGTAGAGGTTCTGGAACTGAAGTCGATGGTTGTACTGAGTGTCTAACTTTAAGTCATTCAGTAAGTCAGTCAGTCAAGTCATTCAGTAAGTCAGTCAGTCAAGTCATTCAGTAAGTCAGTCAGTCAAGTCATTCAGTAAGTCAGTCAGTCAAGTCATTCAGTAAGTCAGTCAGTCAAGTCATTCAGTAAGTCAGTCAGTCAAGTCATTCAGTAAGTCAGTCAGTCAAGTCAGTCAGTAAGTCAGTCAGTCAAGTCATTCAGTAAGTCAGTCAGTCAAGTCATTCAGTAAGTCACTCAGTCAAGTCATTCAGTAAGTCAGTCAGTCAAGTCATTCAGTAAGTCAGTCAGTCAAGTCATTCAGTAAGTCAGTCAGTCAAGTCATTCAGTAAGTCAGTCAGTCAGTCAAGTCATTCAGTAAGTCAGTCAGTCAGTCAAGTCATTCAGTCAGTCAGTCAAGTCATTCAGTAAGTCAGTCAAGTCATTCAGTAAGTCAGTCAAGTCATTCAGTAAGTCAGTCAAGTCAGTCAAGTCATTCAGTAAGTCATTCAGTAAGTCATTCAGTAAGTCAGTCAGTCAAGTCATTCAGTAAGTCAAGTCAGTCAGTCACTCAAACTTTGCAATTCCTAGACTTGAACACTTAAACCTTTTCTTGTCACTTGCTGGAACACTTTTATGCTTACTGGGTGCCATGATTGCTTGGTAGATTAATGAAAATGAGAAAATGTATGTAAATAAACACAGCGACCTTCTCGATTATTGTCATCCTGCACGCTTATGAACCAAACTGAACACTGGGAGGGATGCGTGGGTGGGTGAGGGTGGCGGGGGATAGCAGTAGGACTCCCCCACTGACTCAATGGTTTAACCCATCGCGGGCGACCGCACGCTCAAACTTTTTTCCCCTCCCGCGACCGTGTAATATCATTTTTACGTCGTGTTAGATAATAATGTGCCACAATTCTTCAATCGTGCAATACCCGTAAAGTGCAACATAATCTTGTGCTAAATGACTGTCTACTGTACTAATATGAACCAAGATACAGAGAAGGATTGCAGTCAGCAGGATGCAAACCCACTATAGGGAGACCTGCCTGTGTCTGCATGGTGCATTGATGTTTCAGAATCTCCTTAAGTGTTTTGGTTACCATTTCTTACAACCACAGAGGCTGATTTAAATTCTTTTTCAAGCATATTTTTGATAGAAATTAATTTCTGTGATTCACAAAGGGCATGTTCACAGGCTGACAGCAGATTTTAAAGTTTTCCAAGGTATAAACATAGCCCAAAAATGCTGTATTTGTGATGAGAAAATTGTTTCATGAAATGCTGACAAGTGATGAGAATCAACTAGTACGTGAGGTTGTACCTAGACCAGTTCTAGATAAACCACGAAATGGGTGGGGTTTGAACCGATGGCTAGCGAGTCGTAAAACTTGCTCGCCATGCGTTCAAACCCCACCCATTCTGTGGTTTGTTTGCAATCGTGTTATTACGATTTTGTGAGTCAATTCTAGATGTTCTTGCACTCTGTTATACTATATTATTCACTTTTTATGTACTCAGGACATGTGTGTGTTTACTATACTTGGACTCAGTTTGATTTAATTATGCAGTTAGGTAAATTATTATTATAATCATGGGGAGCATTAAACCCGTAGGGATTATACAGTGCCTGTGGGGAGAGGGGACTGGGAGGTATTCAGGATCAGTTCTGGGAACTGAAGCACAGATCCAATTCCCTAGATCAAGAGCCCCTCACCAACATCAAGGAACCTCCCTTGAGGGGCAGTTAGGTAAAGGATTGCCAACAGTGTTGAAGTAAGAGACATTTGCAGAGCAAGCTTTTATTGTAATAATTTTTCACTGTCGAGGACATCAGAACTCTATACAGGAGGGCCTGGTTTGTATGCCTCTTAGGTTCCTTACCCTGTGCAGCAAGCAAAAATCACCAGAGGGTGGAAAAGAGCATTTTTTGCATTATCAAATGTGTCTAAAATGCCTGATAACGCTTTTACACTATTATACATTAAGTGTTCAATACAGTTAGGTTCATTCTTAGCAGCCTCTTGGGGTGTTCATGCCCAGTGGGCATATTTTCATTTAATTCAGCATTTATTAGCATGAAAATTATATTTAACTTATCAAATATGTATCCTTTGTATATGTTTTTACCAGCTGGAAACCATGTGTACTTCCTAATGTTGATGCATATAAAAAAAATTCTTAATATACCTTATATACCATAAAGCTATAAAATTACCATCAGTTATATCACTGAAAACTTGGCACAGGAATGCCATTATTAAGATTAATTTTCCTGAAATGCTTTGCATACTAGTAGCTTTCTTATGTGCTTACCAATGTTTTCTTATATGTAAACATTATTTGTACTGCATAAATAAACACTGTATTGTATTATACTAAAATGAATTCTCTAATTTTTACAGTTCTCATATGGCAGACGTTTAACTACGCTTTTGCCTCAGCTCTTAAATTATCATAGTTTTTGACATTAAATATCAAGACTTCATGAGTAAACATGGACATGTCCCTTTTTTCACTGTATAATGTCGTAAAATTTCTAGTTTATATTTAACTTCTCCATAGATTCTGTTATGTTGTATTCCAAATATTTATTGTAGCTTCATGTTAGATAAGTTTTTTTTTTTTTTTCAAATTTGTGCCTTATGCTTGTGCATTTTATGTTAGCTTTCATACCTTGGTGTGATGCTGTATGACCTGACAGGCTTGTCACTCCATGAATTTAATTGTAATTCATACCTCAACACATCTGAATATTAACTCATGGTCCCCACTACTGTACATGTTGATGTCTATTCAGTGATAAAGACATCTATTTCATATTTGGTACATGCTCGTGATACAATTCGTCACCTTCACGATATGGTCAAATTTTCATTTCTGTCTTCACAGTTTTGATTTGTGGTAAAGTAGCTTTATCGCAGTGTTGTGTACATCAGGTTTCTGACACAAACAGGTCATTTTACAGTTCAGGGGTAAGACTGTTTTTCCAGTTGTGGGGTTGTTCAGGAATTAATTCATATACAATAAATTCATACAAAACAAGTGAAAATATATCTTATTTTTGTTGTGTTTCTTTTCATTAGATCATAGTAATTGATAATGAAAACATTTGTTTTTTAACATGCTGGCCATCTTCCACCAAGGCAGGGTAGGGTGACTCGAAAAAGGGGCATCTGAACTGGAGTATATTGGCATGCCTTTTGCAAGACAGTGATGGGGTGAATGATAGTGGAAGAGTTTCAAAAATTTATTATAAACAAACTACAGTGGAACCTCGACTTACGAGTGTCGCTCGCTCGATTTTTTGCTCTGAGTTACAAACGAGCTTTCCCAGCTTCCCCCCTCAACCCACAACCTCCACACTTCGTTTGTTTATCTATGATTTCCTGCTTTAATTCCATAGAAATCATCCTCTTGTTCTTCTCATCACTGTCCTTTACACTTACTTTCTTAGGACCTATGGTTAGAAAAAAGAAATTTGGCCAAATGACTAAAGCTCTCGTTATTAATAATAATAATGAGAGCTTCAGAATGCCGCCAACTCAGTGCACGTGTTTACATTGCTGTGGGAGCATTTCTCTCGTGCTTGCTTGCATTTTTTTTACAGTCATTTGGCCAAATTTCTTTTTTCTAACCATAGGTCCTAAGAAAGTAAGTGCAAAGGACAGTACTGAGAAGAAAAAGAGGATGATGTCCATGGAATTAAAGCATGAAATCATAGATAAACATAAGCAAGGTGTACGAGTTGTGGACTTAGCCAGGCAATGTCAGCATAGTACAATATGTAAGATACTAAAGCAGCAGAGTCGATAAAGGCTATAGCGCCAGCCAAGGGCTAGGTTAAGTTCAGTGATAAAACAAAACAAATTGTATCAGTTAAGTTCAGCGATAAAGTGTAGCAAGTAAGTCAAGTGATTAAGCGATAGAAAAAGGACAAAACGAAACTAAACTCCTCCAATGTCGTTGGAGATTCATAGGGCCACTGACATCATACGCCGCACTGCCTATCTCCCACCCTCAACCTCCGCCACCATCTCTGCTCCAAGTGTGTAAGTATACACTTTATATAAACAGTTTACGTACTTCTTTACATTCTCTATCATGTTTTTATACAATATTTCTTATTTATAAATACAGAAATGACAGAAATGTTAAAAGCAGGGGGGGATATAGTGCTGGAGTGGTTGGTATTTTTGTTTAATAATGTATGAAAGAGGGGAAGGTACCTAGGGATTGGCAGAGAGCATGTATAGTTCCTTTATATAAAGGGAAGGGGGATAAAAGAGTGTGTAAAAATTATAGGGGAATAAGTTTACTGAGTATACCAGGTAAAGTGTATGGCAGGGTTATTATTGAAAGAATTAGAGGTAAGACAGAGAGTAGGATTGCAGATGAGCAAGGAGGCTTTAGAGTGGGTAGGGGATGTGTAGATCAAGTGTTTACAGTGAAGCATATATGTGAACAGTATTTAGATAAAGGTAGAGAAGTTTTTATTGCATTTATGGATTTAGAAAAGGCATATGATAGAGTGGATAGGGGAGCAATGTGGCAAATGTTGCAAGTGTATGGAATAGGTAGTAAGTTACTGAAGGCTGTAAAGAGTTTTTATGAGGATAGTGAGGCTCAGGTTAGGGTGTGTAGGAGAGAGGGAGATTACTTCCGGTAAAAGTAGGTCTTAGACAGGGATGTGTAATGTCACCATGGTTGTTTAATATATTTATAGATGGGGTTGTAAAAGAAGTAAATGCTAGGGTGTTGGGGAGAGGGGTGGGATTAAATTATGGAGAAGTAAATGCAAATGGGAGTTGACACAGTTACTTTTTGCTGATGATACTGTGCTTATGGGAGATTCTAAAGAAAAGTTGCAAAGGTTAGTGGACGAGTTTGGGAGTGTGTGTAAAGGTAGAAAGTTAAAAGTGAACATAGATAAGAGTAAGGTGATGAGGGTATCAAACGATTTAAATAAAGAAAATTGGATATCACATTGAAGAGAGGGATTATGGAAGAAGTAAATGTTTTCAGATATTTGGGAGTTGACGTGTCAGCGGATGGGTTTATGAAGGATGAAGTTAACCATAGAATTGATGAAGGAAAAAGGCGAGTGGTGCATTGAGGTATCTGTGGAGACAAAAACGTTATCCATGGAGGCAAAGAAGGGAATGTACGAAAGTATAGTGGTACCAACACTCTTATATGGGTGTGAAGCATGGGTTGCAAATGCTGCAGCGAGGAGGAGGCTGGAGGCAGTGGAGATGTCCTGTCTAAGGGCAATGTGTGGTGTAAATATTATGCAGAAAATTCGGAATGTGGAAATTAGGAGAAGGTGTGGAGTTACTAAAAGTATTTGTCAGAGGGCTGAAGAGGGTTGTTGAGGTGGTTTGGTCATTTAGAGAGAATGGATCAAAGTAGAATGACTTGGAGAGCGTATAAATCTGTAGGGGAAGGAAGGCGGGGTAGGGGTCGTCCTAGAAAGGTTGGAGGGAAGGGGTAAAGGAGGTTTGTGGGCGAGGGCTTGGACTTCCAGCAAGCATGTGTGAGCGTGTTAGATAGGAGTGAATGGAGACGAATGGTTTTTGGGACATGACGATCTGTTGGAGTGTGAGCAGGGTAACATTTTGTGAAGGGATTCAGGGAAACCAGTTAATTGATTTAGTTGGACTTGAGTCCTGAAATGGGAAGTACAATGCCTGCACTTTAAAGGAGGGGTCTGAGATAGTGACAGCTGGGAGGGACTTTTCTCAGCTGTCGTATCTGAGCTCCTCTGCAAAGACAGTGATTATGTATGAGTGTGGTGAAAGTGTTGAATGATGATGAAAGTATTTTCTTTTTGGGGATTTTCTTTCTTTTTGGGTCACCCTGCCTCGGTGGGAGACGGCCGACTTGTTGAGGAAAAAAAAAAAAAAAAAAAAATACAGTGGACCCTCGGTTTTCATACAGCTCAAAACTCTAACAATTATGTATTGTAAGTGCTTTTGTAAATGTATTTTTGGGGATCTGAAACGACTAATTTACATTCGTCCTTATGGGAACAAATTCGTTCGGTAAAGGCACTCTAACAGCATTCTGGAAAGAATTTATCAATGAAAACCAAGGGTCCACTGTACATTGTTTCAGTGTTTTCCTTATGAAACTAGTGATCTAGTCCAGTTAGCTTCACAAACACTCCGTTTTCTGCTATAAGAGCATGGGAAGATACTATAGTCAAGAGTGGGAGAGGAAATGGCGGTCGCCGCCGCCACCATCACTCGCCATATTATGTATATACAGTGGACCCCGCCTAATGAGCAAAATTCATTCCAGAAGCCTGCTCAAGTGCCATTACCGAATGAATTTACTTCCTTAAGAAATAATGTCACGTAGGTTAGTCTATTTCAGACCCCCAAAAATACACTTCCACAAGCACTTACAATATTATATACAGTGGACCCCCGGCTAACGAACAAAATTCATTCCAGAAGCCTGCTCAAGTGCCATTACCGAACGAATTTACTTCCTTAAGAAATAATGCCACGTAGGTTAGTCTATTTCAGACCCCTAAAAATACACTTCCACAAGCACTTACAATATTATACTTACACACACACCGACATATAGGAGAGAGCAGACACGTTCGTCCAACTTGACCATTTACAAAGTCACACTGACTTTGTAAATGGGCCAAGTCGGACCGAAACGTCGTCGTAAGCTCTTCTCCTTTTATATGTGCGGGTTGTGTGTGTATTGTTCCAGTCACGGTATTGTGCCTTTTTTGTTATTTAATATTATACTTACATAATTGTACGATTTCCGGGGTGTTCGTTAGCCGGGGGTCCACTGTACTTACATAATTGTGCGATTTTCGGGGTGCTCGTTAGGCGGGGGTCCACTGTATCATGTTTCTGTGTTAATTATATTGTTTATTATGTCATATTAGATGAATTGTGATAGATAAATAAGCCATAGAGTTGATATTAGCATCATATTCAAGTATTTTGTCCTGCCTCCAGAGAACAGGAATTCCGCTGGAACGGATTAATGGCATTTCAGTTCATTTAAATGAGGAAAATTCATTTGATATATGAGCAAATTGAGTTACAAGCTAGGTCACAGAACGGATTAAACTCGTAAGTCGAGGTTCCACTGTATGTTCATTTATGGAACACATACAGTACCTAGGATAAATAAGACAAGAATTGAGTAATTATTTCCTTCAAACTATTCAAACATAAGAGAATTTATAATGTGTGTTAAAGTACTCATTATAAATTAAAAAATTTTCCCTAGAAATTTTTTTTTTTTTATTTGTTCCTGGACAAGTACCCAATATGCCTTCCCTTATATCTGGTCCTGTTAAGTAATATAGTAGTACACGAATGTCAAATAGATAATAAAATCTTAGAATACAGTGTTACATTAATGTGGAAACCTTAGTTACATTACATGTATATATCATTTTATTATATTCTTAATGGCTAAGGTTGTGGTCTGGGTTCCTGGTTAGCATGTATAAGAGTAAAGTGCAGTGTTTGAATGACCTACGCAGGTTGAATGAGTCTTTGTAAATATAATAACCGTGTACAGTATAATATCTGTGATATGTGAGGTTTCTATGACACCTCACTAATTTAGCATTTTTGTACTACTGTAGTTTTTATCATCCAAACACACACTTGCTCACTAGAAATATAAAGATATTAAGTATGTATGTACGAACCACAGTACAGGTGGGGGTTAGAACCCATGGAAAGCAAGTTGTGACACCCCAGGCAAGCAAATTTTACGATTCACTTGCCGTGCGTTCTAACCCCTCATACCGTGGTTTGTTTGCAATCGTGTTATTATGATTTCGTGAGTTGTGTGTGTGTGTAAGAGTTAATGCTCCTCCGTTAATCTACTGTATTGTAATTTTTTTTCAAAACTGTTCATATAGAGACTGACTTGTATCAAGAAGTTTTTACGAGTACGGTGGTAGTTTTAGTAACATTGCATCCTAATTGTATGATGTGTTGGATAAAATGTGGGTAAAGTGACTGATACAGTACGTACTTAAGATTTTCAAAAGTGCCATTTATAATTAGGAACTTCTTGTAGTGCATATACTTAAAATTATAATGTTTTCATAGTACTGTAATAATATTTATGAGGCTACTGAGGAGATCAGGTTATTTCTTCCCCAGAGTCCTTGTAAATTTTCCTAGGGAGGTAGTACATATAGTATTTAATACTGTAAACAGTACTTTCAACATTTCATGAATTTGCATTTTCTATGTCCATAAAGTAGTTGACAGTTCAGAAAAAGACTTATAGAAATTAGCTTGTCATCTGTGGTCCATTGGATAATTTATGTACATTTAGAGCAGACATAGATAAGAGGAAGTACCCATTAGGACGTATAAAGGAGGTTGTAAAACAGAAATTTCTATCTTTATATTGAACCAAACAGGAATGTAGTTGCTGAAGCATTATATTTTTTTTTCTGTAAAATATATGCATTAAAGAATTTCATGCTCAACAGTATAGCAGGACAACCTATCTAGGAAAAAGTATTTCTAGTCCATGTGCAAATGATGCGGGATTTACAGTTATATGGAGCATTCAATGAAATACTGTAATGTCCAGTTAATTACATACCTGAGTAGGGATTGTATAATACAGTGGTCCCTCGGTTTTCGGTCATCTCCAAACTCGCCCTTTTATGTAAGTGTATTTTTGTAAGTGCTTTTGCAAGTGTATTTTTGGGGGTCTGAAATAGACTAACCTACGTGACATTATTTCTTAAGGAAGTAAATTCGTTCGGTAATGGCACTTGAGCAGCATTCTGGAAAGAATTTTCGGCGAAAACCGAGGGTCCACTGTACAGAAATGCCCTTTTGAAAATGCATGATGTCATGCAGTAACTTATTTTAAAACTTTGGCTATTTTCAGTCAAATGTTTAATATGTACAGTATACAATAATTTTTTTTTTCACAGGCTATGAAACATTCTGAAAATGAAACGTAAGTTTTGAAGCTTGTGAATACTTTTGTGTATAGCCGACATTTTGATACATTATAATCTCACTCGTGATTGGTTTCATAGAAACTTTAATCCGAATTGTATTTATACCAATAAATAGATTATCGTCAGGTAACTTTTAAATACTATTCCTATTTTCTATTCACATTATTAAAGAAAAGTGGAGATACACTCTTTCAACAAAGAAACCCTTTATTAATATGATGTTTCACTCACTGGGGCTTTAAGTATTTGATAAATACCCAGTGGATAAAACATGTTCATAAAAGGTTTCATTGCTGAAGTTTTGTTTTTTTGCTGCCATCTGTCTGCTTATGGTTATTCATTACAGTTTGGAGGACATGTGAACTGTTATGTCAGTGAGTTTCCGGCAAGACAGCAATTGAATGAATGATGGTGAAAGTGTTTGCCTCTTTGTCGGGCCACCTTATCTTGTTGGGAGACGGCCGAGATGTTAAAAAAAAAAAAAAGTTTCGGTGGTAGAACGTGCTGAAAATATTTTTTGGCATATTTTACCACTGGGAACAAGATTTAATACTGGGAGCAGATTTAATATTAAATATTGTTTAATATTTTTAAGGAAGTACCATGATGTTAACATGGTAAAGGGTTCTTGATACAAAGAATCAAGAGCTACCATCCCATTGAAGATTATCATCAAGCGCTAAACTTACAAGGGTCATGCAGCGCTGGGTCTATAAACAGCTAGCTGGAAAGGGGATCAGACGTGACCTTTGACGCTATACGTCAAAGGTCATACAGAGATGGGGCCAGGAGCTGAGTCTTGACCCCTGCAACCACAATTAGGTGAGTACAATTAGATGAGTAAAGCAGTTGCTGACAAGAAGTCAAAAAGTGAGCGTAAGTCAAAGTCATGGCCGTCAGCAAGGAGGAAGATACAGTAAGAGTGGCAGAGCAGCGGCAACAGTGAAGGTAAATTCTGCGAGCTTGCTGGTAAATCGGACAATCCACAAGAAAATGATGAACCGAAACAGGGACCCAACAAACCTCACAGAAAGGAATAGGGTGTCACTCCATGAGATATCCCAGTGGAGATATGTTGCAGTTTTTTAACTGTAGTATCAGCACGCCTCTGACAAGACGGTGATGGAGTGAAAGATGTTAAAATTCCTCTTCTTGTTAGGTTCATCCTGCCTCAGTGGGAAATGACCGATGTGTCAAGTAAGTTTATTCAGGTATACACAAATACAGTTACACATAGATTATCATACTGTACATAGCAGCATGTGTCTACCTGGAGTCTACCTGGAGAGAATTCCAGGGGTCAACGCCCCCGCGGCCCGGTCCGTGACCAGGCCTCCTGTTGGACCAGAGACTGATCAACCAGGCTGTTACTGCTGGCCGCACGCAGTCCAACGTACGAACCACAGCCCGGCTGGTCAGGTACCGACTTTAGGTGCCTGTCCAGTGCCTGCTTGAAGACAGCCAGGGGTTTGTAGAGAACCTAGGATAACCCAAAAAGTCAAGACAAAGTGACTTACTTCCATTGGGAGAAGCACTAAACCTGAAGGGGTCATACAGCACCAGGAAAGAGAAGAGGGAATCAGATTTAATTAAATGAAAAGAAGGGTCTGAGAATGTGTGCATAATAAGTAATGCGTACTTTGTCCGAAAGCTCATAGGTTTGAGTCTCCTCCGCCCTGAGATAAATGTTTGTATATATTCAGCTTATTTTCCAAAGTCAAAACATTCTACTCTTTTGTTGGTCAATGCATGTTGGAGATGAGATGAAAAACTTATCACCTGCCTGGTGCTGGCTGCTTTGTATCCAATGCCTAGCTTGGTTGAGGGCCAAAGTATTGTCTGGTCAGTTCAAGTCTCCTCTGGCCTGCTTATGTTTAAATTTAAACTGTTCTATGACATATTTAGTAGAATTTGGATAAAAAAAAAATGTGTTAGGTTAAGTGAGGTTTCCAAATTAGGTTTGGTCAAAAAATAAAAAAATAAATCATTGTCACTGAAAAAATGTCTGAAGCTAAAGTTTTTTAAGTCCAATTTTTAAGAGTTCGGCTTAAGCAAACACAAACACAAACACACACACACACACACACACACACACACACACAGTCACAGAGTTGTCAGGAAGTGGAACAATCTGGAGAGTGATGTAGTGGAGGCAGGATCCATACATAGCTTTAAGAAGAGGTACGATAAACCTCATGGAGCAAGGAGATAGACCTAGTAGTGACTAGTAAAGAGGCAGGGCCAAGAACTGTGAATCAACCCTGCAACCACAAATAGGGGAGTACAGAGAGAGAGCAGACTCTAAAGGGAGAAAATGATGTTGCTCAATGCCCGATGCATTGCAATTGTAATGGCTTCAGAAGCAATGCAATGAGAAGAATGGAATGCAGGGGAGTCCCAGGTATGGCTGGACTGTGTCTGGACACACCTGCTGTGACTCTCCTGCATTCTGTCTCATTGCATTGCTCCTAAAGTTCATGTAACTGCAATGCAAACCTTGACCAATATCATTCTCCTTCCCTCTGTGGTGCTTGCACAGCAACCACTAACTAAACATATTAGTAAGTATACACAAATAAATACAGGTATACACAAATACAGTTACATAGATCATCATACATAGCAGCATATGTGTAGATACCTAGGATAACCCAAAAAAAAAAAAATAAGAGTGACTTATTTCCACTGAGGTTCTTTATTGAACAATTACTAGAAAAACAATTAGAGCAGACAAGTTATGACTGCGGGTTTTAAAATACTGAAAAACAATAACAAAGGAGTTATACTAAGCAATGGAATACTAGAATTGCATCATATAGGCTGATTATTCAGATTCAGATTTTGTATATGTAATGACTGTGCTAGTAAGTTTATTTAAGCACAGGTACACCTAGGTACAATTATCATACACAGTAACGTGTAAATTACCTAGGATAACCCTCAAAAAGGGCACAGTGACTTGTTTCCATTAGGGTTCTTGATAAAATAAACAATCTAAGCCTAAGTCTAAATCGAAGTGCTGATAGTAGGTGGTACAAGCTCTGGTGAAACACCAGAAATACAATACCATACACACAACTCAATGGAAATATGTCACCGACTTTTTTGGGTTATCCTGGGTAATCTACACATATGGTAATATGCATAAAAATTTGTGTAACTGTATTTGTGTGTACCTGTACCTAAATACTCTTACTTTGTTTCTGTGGCCCTAGTAGCGACCAGTGAAGAGGCAGGGCCAGGAGCTGTGAATCGACCCCTGCAACCACAAATAGTTGAGTATAAAGAGGTAATCCTTTCTAGGCTCTTCAAACAAGAGCTACCCTTCCCTTGTGTCAAACCTGCTTACCACTATTCCCTATGGCTTTCTCTCTCTCTCTCGTGATCTCTTTCTCTTTGGCTCTCTCCCCTCTTTCTCTCTGGCTCTCCCCCCTCTCTCTCTCTCTCTTTGGCTCTCCCCCTCTCTTTGGCTCTCCCCCCCTTCTCTTCTCTCCCCTCTCTCTCTTTGGCTCTCCCCCTCTCTTTGGCTCTCCCCCTCTCTCTCTCTCTCTCTTTGGCTCTCCCCCCTCTCTCTCTCTCTCTTTGGCTCTCCCCCCCCTCTCTCTCTCTCTTTGGCTCTCCCCTCTCTCTCTCTTTGGTCTCCTCTCTCTTCTCTCCCTCTCTCTCTCTTTTGCTCTCCCTCCCTCTCTCTCCTCTTTGGCTCTCCCCCTCTCTCTCTCTCTCTTTGGCTCTCCCCTCTCTCTCTCTCTTTGGCTCTCCCTCTTCTCTCTCTCTCTCTCTTCTTGGCTCTCCCCCTCTCTCTCTCCCTCTATCTCTGGCTTCTCTCCCTCTCTCTCTGGCTTCTCTCCCCCTCTATCTCTGGCTTCTCCCCCTCTATCTCTGGCTCTCTCCCTCTCTCTGGCTCTCCCCCTCTCTCTCCTCTATCTCTGGCTTCCCTCTATCTCTGGCTTTCTCTCCCCTCTATCTCTGGCTTTCTCCCCCTCTATCTCTGGCTTTCTCCCCCTCTATCTCTGGCTTTCTCTCCCCTCTATCTCTGGCTTTCTCCCCCTCTATCTCTGGCTTTTCTCCCCCTCTATCTCTGGCTTTCTCTCCCCCTCTATCTCTGGCTTTCTCCCCCTCTATCTCTGGCTTTCTCTCCCCCTCTATCTCTGGCTTCTCTCCCCTCTATCTCTGGCTTTCTCTCCCCCTCTATCTCTGGCTTTCTCTCCCCCTCTATCTCTGGCTTTCTCTCCCCTCTATCTCTGGCTTTCTCTCCCTCTATCTCTGGCTTCTCTCCCCCTCTATCTCTGGCTTTCTCTCCCCTCTATCTCTGGCTTTCTCTCCCCCTCTATCTCTGGCTTTCTCTCCCCCTCTATCTCTGGCTTTCTCCCCTCTATCTCTGGCTTTCTCTCCCCCTCTATCTCTGGCTTCTCTCCCCCTCTATCTCTGGCTTTCTCTCCCCTCTATCTCTGGCTTTCTCCCTCTATCTCTGGCTTTCTCTCCCCTCTATCTCTGGCTTCTCTCCCCCTCTATCTCTGGCTTTCTCTCCCCTCTATCTCTGCTTTCATCTCTGGCTTCCCTCTATCTCTGGCTTTCTCTCCCCCTCTATCTCTGGCTTCTCTCCCCTCTATCTCTGGCTTTCTCCCCCTCTATCTCTGGCTTTCTCTCCCCCTCTATCTCTGGCTTTCTCTCCCCCTCTATCTCTGGCTTTCTCCCCTCTATCTCTGGCTTTCTCCCCTCTATCTCTGGCTTTCTCTCCCCCTCTATCTCTGGCTTTCTCCCCCTCTATCTCTGGCTTTCTCCCCCTCTATCTCTGGCTTTCTCTCCCCTCTCTTCTCTGCTTTCTCCCCCTCTATCTCTGGCTTTCTCCCTCTATCTCTGGCTTCTCTCCCCCTCTATCTCTGGCTTCTCTCCCCCTCTATCTCTGACTTCTCTCCCCCTCTATCTCTGGCTTTCTCTCCCCCTCTATCTCTGGCTTCTCTCCCCTCTATCTCTGGCTTTCTCCCCCTCTATCTCTGGCTTTCTCTCGCCCCTCTATCTCTGGCTTCTCCCCCTCTATCTCTGGCTTCTCTCCCCCTCTATCTCTGGCTTCTCTCCCCCTCTATCTCTGGCTTTTCTCCCCCTCTATCTCTGGCTTCTCCCCTCTATCTCTGGCTTTCTCTCCCCTCTATCTCTGGCTTCTCCCCCTCTATCTCTGGCTCTCTCCTCTATCTCTGGCTTCTCTCCCCCTATCTCTGGCTTTCTCCCTCTATCTCTGGCTTTCTCCCCCTCTATCTCTGGCTTTCTCTCCCTCTATCTCTGGCTTTCTCCCCCTCTATCTTGGCTTTCTCCCCCTCTATCTCTGGCTTCTATCTCTGGCTCCCCTCTATCTCTGGCTTTCCCCTCTATTCTGGCTTCCCCCTCTATCTCTGGCTTTTCTCCCCTCTATCTCTGGCTTTCTCCCTACTCTGGCTTTCTCCCTCTATCTCTGGCTTTTCCCCTCTTCTGCTCTCCCCCCATCTTGGCTTCTCCCCCTATCTCTGGCTTTCTCCCCCCTGCTTCTCTGGCTTTCTCCCCCCTCTATCTCTGGCTTCTCCCCCTCTATCTCTGGCTTTCTCCCCTACTCTTTCCCTCTGCTTGGCTCTCCCCTCTTCTCTGGCTTTCTCCCCTTCTCTGGCTTCTCCCCTCTCTGGCTTCTCCCCCTCTCTCTGGCTTTCTCCCCCTCTATTTCTCTCTGGCTTTCCCCCTCTTCTCTGGCTTCCCTCTCTCTGCATTTCCCTCTCTCTCTGGCATTTCCCTCCTCTCTGGCTTCTCCTCTCTCTCTCTGGCTTTCTCCCCCTTCTCTGGCTTTCCCCTCCTGCTTCCCTCTCTCTGGCTTTCTCCCTTCTCTGGCTTTATCCCCCTCCTCTCTGGCTCTCCTCTCTCCTTACTAGACCATGAATCCCATGTTATTCAAGTGACATCTTGTTGGGAACCTTGTATAAGAATAAAATGTTCAAGTGACTTGTCAAACTGATGAGGCTGGGGAACGTGTGGACCTGGAGAAGCAACCTGGGGAACGGTGGGGCCTGGAGAAGCAACCTAGGGGAACGGTGGGGCCTGGAGAAGCAACCTAGGGGAACGGTGGGGCCTGGAGAAGCAACCTAGGGGAACGGTGGGGCCTGGAGAAGCAACCTAGGGGAACGGTGGGGCCTGGAGAAAGCAACCTAGGGAACGTGGGGCCTGGAGAAGCAACCTAGGGGAACGTGGGGCCTGGAGAAGCAACCTAGGGGAACGGTGGCCCCTGAAGAAGAAACCTGGGGGAACTGTGTGGCCTGGAGAAGCAACCTGGAGGAACTGTGGGGCCTGGAGAAGCAACCTGGAGGAACTGTGGGGCCGGGAGAAGCAACCTGGGGGAACTGTGGGGCCGGGAGAAGCCACTGGGAGAACTGTGGGGCCGGAGAAGCAACCAGGGAACTGTGGGGCCTGGAGAAGCAACCAGGGGAACTGTGGGGCCGGGAGAAGCAACCTGGGGAACTGTGGGCCTGGGAAGCAACCTGGGGAACTGTGGGGCCTGGAGAAGCAACCTGGGAATGTGGGCCTGGAGAAGAACCTGGGGAACTGTGGGGCCTGGAGAAGCAACCGGGGAACTGTGGGGCCTGGAGAAGCAACCTGGGGAACTGTGGGGCCTGGAAAAGCAACCCGGGGACTGTGGGGGCCTGGAGAAGCAACCCGGGGCACTGTGGGGCCTGGGGAAGCAACCCGGGACTGTGGGGCTTGGGAAGCAACCCGGGGCACTGTGGGGCCTGAGGAAGCAACCCGGGGCACTGTGGGGCCTGGAGAAGCAACCCGGGGACTGTGGGGCTTGGGGAAGCAACCCGGGGCACTGTGGGGCCTGGGGAAGCAACCCGGGGCACTGTGGGGCCTGGAGAAGCAACCCGGTGCACTGTGGGGCCTGGGGAAGCAACCCGGGGCACTGTGGGGCTTGGGGAAGCAACCCGGGGCACTGTGGGGCCTGGGGAAGTAACCCGGGGCACTGTGGGGCCTGGGGAAGCAACCCAGGGCACTGTGGGGCCTGGAGAAGCAACCCGGGGCACTGTGGGGCCTGGGGAAGCAACCCGGGCACTGTGGGGCCTGGGGAAGCAACCCGGGATACTGTGGGGCCTGGGAAAGCAACCCGGGATACTGTGGGGCCTGGGAAAGCAACCCGGGATACTGTGGGGCCTGGGAAAGCAACCCGGGATACTGTGGGGCTTGGGAAAGCAACCTGGGGCCCGAGGCCTGGGGGAGCAACCCGTGGGACTGTGGGGCCTGGGGACGTAACCCAGGCACTGGAGGTCCTGGGAAAGCAACCCGGGACTGTGGGGCCTGGGGAAGCAACCTGGTGTACTGTAGGGCCTGGGGAAGCAACCCGGGATACTGTGGGGCCTGGGGAAGCAACCCGGGGCACTGTGGGGCCTGGGGAAGCAACCCGGGGCACTGTGGGGCCTGGGGAAGCAACCCGGTGCACTGTGGGGCCTGGAGAAGCAACCCGGTGACTGGGGAAGCAACCCGGGTACTGGGAGAAACAACCCGGGGACTGGGGGGGCCTGAGGAAGCAACCCTGGGCACTGTGGGGCCTAGGGAAGAAACCCAGGGCACTGTGGGGCCTGGGGAAGCAACCCGGGGCACTGTGGGGCCTGGGGAAGGAACCCAGGGTACTGTGGGGACTGGGGAAGCAAACTGGGGACTGGCGTCTGGGGAAGCAACCTGGGGGACTATGGCGTCTGGGGAAGCAACCCGGGGGACTATGGCGTCTGGGTAAGCAACCTGGGGGACTGTGGCGTCTGGGTAAGCAACCTGGGGGACTGTGGCGTATGGGTAAGCAACCTGGCGGACTGTGGCGTCTGGGTAAGCAACCTGGCGGACTGTGGCGTCTGGGTAAGCAACCTGGGGGACTGTGGCGCTTGGGTAAGCAACCTGGGGGACTGTGGCGCTTGGGTAAGCAACCTGGGGGACTGTGGCGCTTGGGTAAGCAACCTGGGGGACTGTGGCGCTTGGGTAAGCAACCTGGGGGACTGTGGCGCTTGGGTAAGCAACCTGGGGGACTGTGGCGCCTGGGTAAGCAACCTGGGGGACTGTGGCGTCTGGGTAAGCAACCTGGGGGACTGTGGCGTCTGGGTAAGCAACCTGGGGGACTGTGGCGTCTGGGTAAGCAACCTGGGGGACTGTGGCGTCTGGGTAAGCAACCTGGGGGACTGTGGCGTCTGGTTAAGCAACCTGGGGAACTGTGGCGTCTGGGTAAGCAACCTGGGAGGACTGTGGCGTCTGGGTAAGCAAACCTCTTTGAAGGTAAATAAGCAAATGGTAATTAGGTACAGTATATATGGGGATGTTTGTATACACCTGATGCTCGTGTTAACTTGCAGTAAGTAGGTACAATATCAATATGTTGATTTCCTTACGCCCGTTGACTATCTTCATTTTTCCTTTCTTGCTGTCTCTCCTCTCCACCCTTCTCTTTTATTACCTCCCTTTTACTTCCCTCCATTATTCATTCCTCTCTCTTTTTCCTACGTCCCTACTTTCATCCCTCTTATTTCCACCTCTCCCCTTCCAACCCTCTTCCTGTTACCCTCTTTCCACCCAACTCTTGCTACCCACTTTCCCTCTTCCTGGTGCGTCCCCAGGTGAGGTCACAGGTGAAGGTGACCAGGCTCCTCTTCACCACCTCAGGTGCAAGAGCCCACCTGTTCCGTTCACCTAGAAAATCTAATAATTTATGTACATGACCCACCCCCCATGCCAAAATACACTATTATCCATACATAAAATCGTAAAATTTATACAAGTTTGAATCTAAAGGGGTAAAATATATTTTTTTTTCCGAAAGAAAAATCACGGAATTTGATGTAAATGGTTAAATATATAAGAATAAAAATGAGAGATGTGGAGTTCCTTGAAGACGGCAGAGGCAGTTGTCTTGAAGATTTCGTGCAAGACACAGCTACCTGCTGCTCCTGCTGCTTATATTTGCTGCTTCTGTTGTCGCTTCTGCTGTTGCTGCTCCTGTGGGTCCTGTCGAGACCTGTTGTTGCTGCTACTACGAGTTTCTGGCGTTCCTCGCGCAACTGCTGGCACCACTTCCATTCTTTTCAGAGACTCGGCTGCTGAGATGTTACGAATCATCTGTGAGTACTACACATTAATTCTGTGTATACATTTCTCTCATTGTAGACTACTTGTGCATGTGTGTGTGTGTGTATGACTGACGCATGTAAGTATGTAGACAGCGTACGCACACACCCTGTAAGAGCAGTCTTACTTGGGGGCACAAGTTTTTTCTTTAACTTACGTGGCCATAATTGATTATTAACAATGTATATTTGATAAATGGATTGTTACAAAGGCAGTGTAATTCAAGTTCATATACAGACAAGTGAAATAATACGAAGGTTGTTTATTTCGACATCTGCTGAAGAGGACCTCAAGAGACTGACACGTCCATTCAGCTATTTCACATTATAACATTTCGTGTTAAGTTCTAGGAATTTGCTTTCCTCTTAAAAATCCCCCTCATGACGTCAAAGCCATGATGTCACCCCATCATGTCATCTGCCAATGATATTCACTGTTTGCCTCTCTTTCCTGCGCTGTGTCAAACAAATCAGCAGGAAAATATGGACATGGGTTGACGTTGAATAATTATAAATCGATATGAAAATTAAAAAAGACATTAGTTGGTGAGGACATCACAATGTCGTCACCAACTGATGTCACATTTATGTTGAGATGTCACTGATGGAGTCAGTCTTCTATGTTCTATACTTTATTGTAATACTAAGGCGTAATTTGTGTGCACGTGTGTAAGTTTTCTGTGACTGCATCTTTTTTTTGTGTGTGTACTCACCTAGTTGTGGTTGCAGGGTCTTAGCTCCTGGCCCCGCCTCTTCACTGGTCGCTACTGGGTCACTCTTCCTGTTCCACGAGCTTTATCATACCTCTTCTTAAAGCTATGTATGGATCCTGCCTCCACTATATTACTTCCCAAACTATTCCACTTCCTGACAACTCTGTAACTGAAGAAATACTTCCTAACATCCCTGTGGTTCATCTGATTCTTCAACTTCCAACTGTGACCCCTTGTTGCTGTGTCCCATCTCTGGAACATCCTGTCTGTCCACCTTGTCGATTCCTCTCACTATTTTATATGTCGTTATCATATTCCCCCTATCTTTCCTGTCCTCAAGTGTCGTCAGGTCGATTTTCCTTAACCTCTCCTCGTAGGACATGCTCCTCAGCTCCGGGACTATTCTTGTTGCAAAACTTTGCACTTCTCTAATTTCCTTACTTGCTTGGCTAGGTGTGGGTTCCAAACGGTGTTGCATACTTCAATATAGGCCTGACATACACGGTGTACAGGGTCCTGAACGATTCCTTATGGAGATGTCGGAATGCAATTCTTAGGTTTGCTAGGCGCCCATATGGTGCAGCAGTTATTTGGTTGATGTGCGCCTCAGGAAATGTACCCGGTGTTATACTCACCCCAAGATCCTTTTCCTTGAGTGAGGTTTATAATCTCTGGCCCCCTAGACTGTACTCCGTCTGCGGTCTTCTTTGCCCTTCCCCAATTTTCATGACTACTTGGTGGGGCTGAACTCTAGGAGCCAGTTGCTGAACCAGGGCTGCAGCCTTCCCAGATCCCTTTGTAGTTCTACCTGGTCCTCGTCCGACATCGCCCTGTCTTCACCAACTGATGTCACATTTATGTTGAGATGTCACTGATTTAGTCAGTCTTCTATGTGCTATACTTTATTGTAATACTAATGCGTAATTTGTGTGCACGTGTGTAAGCTTTCTGTGACTGCATAGTTGTGTGTGTGTGTGTACTCGCCTAATTGTACTCACCTAATTGTGGTTGCAGGGGTCGAGACTCAGCTCCTGGCCCCGCCTTTTCGCTGTCTGCTACTGGGTCTCTGCTCCATGAGCTTTATCATACCTTGTCTTAAAACTATGTATGGTTCCTGCCTCCACTATATCTTTCTCTAGACTATTCCACTTCCTGACTACTCTGTGGCTGAAGAAATGCTTCCTAACATCCCTTTGACTCATCTGAGTCTTCAGCTTCCAGTTGTGTCCCCTTGTTTCTGTGTTCCCTCTCTGAAACATCCTGTCACTGTCTACCTTGTCAATTCCCCGCAGTATTTTGTATGTCGTTATCATGTCTCCTCTGACCCTTCTTTCCTCCAGTGTTGTTAGTCCTATTTCCCTCAATCTTTCTTCATAAGACAGACCCCTGAGTTGTGGAACTAACCTTGTCGCAAACCTTTGCACTTTCTCTAGTTTCTTTACGTGCTTGACTAGGTGTAGGTTCCAGACTGGTGCTGCATATTCTAGTATGGGCCTGACGTACACGGTATACAGTGTCTTGAACGATTCCTTGTTAAGGTAACGGAACGCTAATCTTAGGTTTGCCAGTCGCCCATATGCTGCCGCAGTTATCTGGTGCTTGGCGTTATACTCACTCCAAGGTCTTTCTCCTTTGCCGAGGTTTGTAGCCTTTGTCCGCCTAGCTTGTACTCTGTCAGCGGTCTTCTTTGCCCTTCTCCGATCCTCATGACTTTGCATTTGGAGGGATTGAATTCGAGAAGCCAATTGCTAGACCAGATGTCGAGCTTGTCCAGGTCTGTTTGCAGCCCTGCCTGGTCCTCTTCCGATGTGATTCTCCTCATTATTTTCACATCCGCGAATAGAGACACTTCTGAGTCTATCCCGTCCGTCATGTCATTTACATATACCAGGAATAACACTGGTCCTAGGACTGACCCCTGCGGTACACCGCTCGTCACAGGCGCCCACTGTGATACCTCACCACGCACCATGACACGTTGTTGCCTCCCTTTGAGGTATTCCCTGATCCATTCCAGTGCCCTTCCTGTTATACCTGCTTGTTCTTCCAACTTCTTTACTAATGTGTGTGTGTGTACACTCACCTATTTGTGGTTGCAGGGGGTCGATTCATAGCTCCTGGCCCGACCTCTTCACTGATTGCTACTAGGTCCTCTCTCTCCCTGCTCCATGAGCTTTATCAAACCTCGTCTTAAAACTATGTATGGTTCCTGCCTCCACTACGTCACTTTCTAGGCTATTCCACTTCCTGACAACTCTATGACTGAAGAAATACTTCTTAACATCCCTTTGACTCATAGGAGTCTTCAACTTCTAATTGTGACCCCTTGTTTCTGTGTCCCATCTCTGGAACATCCTGTCTCTGTCCACCTTATCTATTCCTGGCAGTATTTTATATGTCGTTATCATGTCTCCCCTAACCCTCCTGTCCTCCAGTGTCGTCAGGCCGATTTCCCTTAACCTTTCTTCGTAGGACAATCCCCTTAGCTCTGGGACTAGTCTTGTTGCAAACCTTTGCACTTTCTCTAGTTTCTTGACGTGCTTGACCAGGTGGGTTCCAAACTGGTGCTGCATACTCCAGTATGGAACTGACGTATATGATGTACAGAGTCTTGAACGATTCCTTAGTGAGGTATCGTAACGCTATTCTTAGGTTTGCCAGGCGCCCGTATGCTGCAGCAGTTATCTGATTGATGTGTGCCTCAGATGTGCTCGGTATTATACTCACCCTAAGATCTTTTTCCTTGAGTGAGGTTTGCAGTCTTTGGCCACCTAGCCTATACTCTGTCTGCGGTCTTCTTTGCCCTTCCCCTATTTTCATGACTTTGCATTTGGCGGGGTTAAATTCAAGGAGCCATTTACTGGACCAGGCTTGTTGCCTGTCCAGGTCTCTTTGTAGTCCTGCCTGATCCTCGACTGATTTAATTCTTCTCATTAACTTCACATCATCTGCAAACAGGGACACTTCTGAGTATCCCTTCCGTTATGTCATTCACATATACCAAAAACAGCACAGGTCCTAGGACTGACCCCTGTGGAACCCCGCTCGTCACAGGTGCCCACTCTGACACCTCATCACGTACCATGACTCGTTGTTGCCTCCCTGTCATATATTCTCTGATCCATTGCAGTGCCTTTCCTGTTAAGTGTGCCTGATCCTCTAGCTTTTGCATTAACCTCTTCTGAGGAACTGTGTCGAAGGCCTTCTTGCAGTCCAAGAAAATGCAGTCTATCCACCCTCTCTCTCGTGTCTTACTTCTGTTGCCTTGTCATTAAACTCCAGTAGGTTTGTGACACAGGATTTTCCTTCCCTGAAACCGTGCTGGTTGTCGTTTATAGCTTGTGTCTTTCTAGGTGCTCCACCACTCTCCTCCTGATGATCTTCATGACTTTGCATACTATACACGTCAGTGACAGTATGCAAAAGCATGGAGATCATCATCAGGAGGAGAGTGGTGGAGCACCTAGAAAGACACAAGCTTATAAACGACAACCAGCACGGTTTCAGGGAAGGAAAATCCTGTGTCACAAACCTACTGGAGTTTTATGACAACGTGTGTGTGTGCTCACCTAGTTGTGGTTGCAGGGGTCGATTCACAGCTCCTGGCTCCGCCTCTTCACTGGCCGCTACTGGGTCACTTTCTCCGCGTCATGAGCATTATCATACCTCTTCTTAAAGCTATGAATGGAACCTGCCTCCACTACATCGCTTCCCAAACTATTCCACTTCCCGACCACTCTGTGACTGAAGAAATACTTCCTAACATCCCTGTGATTCATCTGAGTCTTCAACTTCCAACTGTGTCCCCTTGTTGCTGTGTCCCATCTTTGGAACATTCTGTCTCTGTCCACCTTGTCAATTCCTCTCGGTATTTTATATGTCGTTATCATGTCCCCCGTATCTCTCCTGTCCTCCAGTGTCGTCAGGTCGTGTGTGTGTACGCACACAGTTATACAATGTTAAAAAAAAATCACATGTATATGTTTAGTTAGTTCAGACTCTCAGGTAAGGACCCACTAGGGGCGAGGGGGAAGTGGGGACAGAAGAAGAATAGCCGGTGAGAGGAAGAGCTGAAGTAGAAGAGAAAGAGTCAGGACTAAACCCAACAATCTAACTACTTTGCAATGAAGTATATGTCTTGAGAAGATTTTAGTTGGCATAAAGTAGGCTGTAATGCTCCTACCACCCGTGTTATACTTAAAATGACTACTATGCAGTAATACAAAATGTAGTTTACATATAATAAAATATTGTTAAGAACAAAAGAAGGCCACTAGTATGCAGTGCATTTCAGGCAATAATAGCAGTAATGTTAGTAATAGTAGTAGAAGCACGAGTAGTAGTAGTCGTAGTAATAGTAGAAACGGTAGTAGTAATATGATGTTAATGTGAACAAAATCGGTGCATTCAAACTGGGAAAGTAGGGTAGTGTGGAGAAAGTGAACCAACACCTGCACACAGTTAAGAAGCCAAGGCCAGCAGCATCATCCTTGCCCTGTTCTTCAAGGGACCTGCAAGGACCTTGCTCATCCCTCACACGGTATCCTGCAGGGCATTCCAATAACTTTTCAATACCGTCTTCAAGATTTCGTAATACCTGGAGGGTGTTTCGGGGGGGTCAACGCCCCCGCGGCTCGGTCCATGACCATGCCTCGCTGTAGATCAACCAGGCTGTTACTGCTGGCCGCACGCAAATAAACGTACGAACCACAGTCCGGCTGGTCAGGTACTGACTATGTGCCTGTCCAGCTCTCTCTTGAAAACAACCAGGGGCATGTTGGTAATCCCCCTTATGTATACTGGGAGGGAGGCAGTTGAACAGTCTTGGGTTCCTGACACTTACTGTGTTGTCTCAGTGTACTCATGGCGTCCCTGCTTTTCATGGGGGGGGGGAAGCGAGGTTGTCTTTTTTCTCTCTTAGTGAGTGATTTTCTGCTTCTTGAGGACATCTGTAAAAAAGGCATTCGACACTATACCCCGCCAAAGGTTTATCTAATAACTGGAAGAATAAGCAAGATAAACTGGAATTTTCAAAGTGTATACGGTAACGCCCAAGAAAGAGAAGTATAATGGTGATAAGGAGGTATAGCGAGCTATAACGGTGGACTTGGTTACATCATGTTCTGTACTTGAACACTTGATACACATAACTGACCTTCAAGAAGAAACTGAATCCTAAGTTTCAAAATTTGTTGATGTGAAACCAATAAAAACAATAACAGACCTTCCAGAAGGGTTTGGAGACTGCAGATATAATAAAACATGTGACTATTGAATTTCAATCCCGATAAGTACAAGTAAGGGAAGTGTAGAAGGGAGAATAAAAATCCAGACAAAAATAGTTTATTAATCACATTATATAAGTCTAGAAGGAAACATCAAACCGAGCATTTAACCAGTCACAAACCATACCACGGGTGGGGTTAGAACCAACGATCAGAGTCACAAAACTCCTGACCGACGCGTTAGCCACTGGGCCAGCTGGCTACAATAAGATTCATCCAACTAGCTATATTTATACACCATAGGTTCTAACCCCACCCGTGGTATGGTTTGTTTGCAATCGTGTCATTACGATTTCGTGAGTCAACCAAGTCACATATAAGGTCAAGTTCGGTGGCAAATGCAAAACAAGCTTACCTTAGACTAAAAAAGATCTTTTAGGGCTTTATACAACATGGGGTAAAGACTTCATCAAACATGTAAAGAAGCTTGTGTAAGTTCAGAAGTTTACAACGAAGCAGTTAACGTAATTGGATTATCTAACGAAAAAGAAAAATACGTTTGGCAGCCCTTGCAGCGAGAGAGGACTAGTTATCTAGGCTACGAGAAGAGACTAAATGAACGTAAATTAACAATTTTAAAGATAGAATCTTGTGGAATATTGTTATTGAATTACAAAATACTAATAGATAGTGGATAAGAACAGGCTGTGAGATGCAAAGAGGTAAGGAACAAAACCGTAGATGAGCGACAGGTACATTGTTAATCACTCATAGTAGTCAATAAGTGGAACCACCTAGACGAAGACATTCTAATGACAAATATACACAGTTTAAAGAGAAGGCACGATTCAGCCCAGGATACCAAGAATTAGTAAAGCTTTTCGTTAGCAGTATCGATGTGTGTGTGTATTCAGGCCTGGTCACAGACCGGGCCACAAGTGCGCTGATCCCAGAAACCCTCTTCAGGTATACCTATTTGTGATTGCCGGGGTCGAGTCACAGCTCCTGGCCACGCCTCTTCGCTGGTAGTTACTAGGTTCACTCCCTGCCCCAAGAGCTTTATCGTGCCTCTTCTTAAAGTTATGTATGAATCCTGCCTCCACTACCTCACTCTCCCGATTGTTCCACTTCCTGACAACTCTATAACTGAAGACTTCCTAACATTACTATGACTCGTGTGAGTACGTGGGGGGAGGGGGATTAATATATCTAACAATTCATAATAGAAATAAACCCGAAACAAAATGTTTACAAAAACTGATCTTATTTTACAACTATAATAAAGAGCAAGACATGGATGGACCTGCAGCAGCGACCTTAGAACTAGCAAGACGCCAGGGATAACAGTAGTGGGCGGCGGTCGGTGGCACTAGTGAGGATTGACACCAACAGTAGGAAGCCCCAACAGGCACACCATCACAGCCAACAACAGTATTCTCACCAGAAATGTTGGTCGACTCGAACGAAATATTGAATTTATTTATTTTTTCAGTCTGGATGTCACTCGTGTCAAGTCAGGAGAGTTTTTCCCGAGAGGGAATTTTACAGTGCCATCAACTAACCTTTCTTGATTTTTTTTTTCTTCCCTATAGAATTTTAAAAATTTATTTTTAACGATGACGTAAGAAAAGAGAAACCATATGGACAGAAAACTGATATGCAGGTAAAAAAAAACAGATCTGTATATTTCGGCTTCGGTAAGAGATCTTCAGTGGACAAAATTACCCTAATTTCAAGAAATGCTCTGCATAACAAGGGGTTTTCAATACAGTACGTCACTGACGTCAGCTATGGTCTGTATAAGTTGTATCATATACTCGTTGAAATATTATTACTAATTATTATTAATTATTATTACTAATTATTATTACTACTAATTATTATTACTAATTATTATTACTACTAATTATTACTACTAATTATTACTACTAATTATTACTACTAATTATTACTACTAATTATTACTACTAATTATTACTACTAATTATTACTACTAATTATTATTATTAATCTGCTGAAGATGGGCTCTGAGACCGAAATACGTATATAAATCTGATCTCCAATTGGTTTCTCGCTTACCTTTAAGTGTTAATACCATTGAAAAAAATAGTGTAGCCATAACTTAGCCAAATACCTCAAGAATTTCCCGGTGAACGAATCAAACTTTTAAATTTGAAGTTAACTTTAAGAGCGAGTTTAATTTTTTTTTTTTTTTGAGGAAATAATGTTGAATTCTTGTTATGGCAGGTTGTGCGAGTGTTGTGATGGTTGTGATGGCACAGCAACCCTTAAGCTTCCCAGGTATGTAATAGTAACAATTATAATTACAATAATAATTACAGCACCACTTGTATTACTAATAATAATAGATAATAACTACAATAATAATGACAATAACAGCACCACTAGTATTACTGATAAATAATAATTATAATAATATACTGGTAAGCCAGTGGAAGGCGTCGATCAGACGACCAAAAGCTCCAGCTGTGAGTCATCACATAACTAAGACCCGCGTCAGGAAACAATTGTCCATTTTCCTGACAAACATTACCTAACCCTCTAGAATTAAAGGAAACTGATTTAAAACCAAACACTATGTTTTTCAAGCTATGTTTTCTAATAGCCTTAGAAAGCTTTATGGAACCTTTACTATGGGAAATTCATGCTGAAAGCTTCGTGCAACTCAGTTATGAAAAAAAATGAAAAATAAAATACCAAAAATTTGATACATGGAAAATATCTATGGTCTATAATCTATCCTATTTATATAAAATTCAAAACATCGCACCTGACAATATTATCTAGCTCGATATTATTATAATCATGGGGAAGCTCTAAAACCGTAGGATTATAGAGAATATGGGGGATGGAAGGTATTCAGGCTTAATTCAGAGAAGTGCAGCATAGATCCAATTCCTTAGATCAAGAGCCCCTCACCAGCTTCAAGGAACGTCCCTTGAGGGGATCTAGCTTGATAGCTAGCGCACTCAGCTTACACACTGAGGTCCGGGGGTCGATCCCCGGCACGGGTGAAACATTAGGACGTGTTTCCTTAAGGCACCTGCTGTCCTTGTTCACCTAGCAGTAAAATAGGTACCTGGGTGTTAGTGGACTGGTGTGGGTCGCATCCTGGGGCAAAATTAACTTAATTTGCCAAAATTCTCTGCATAACAAGTATACCTTGTACATGTACTTGTAGAAATAAAGATTATTACATATTATATTATTTAATAAACATTGTGGTGAAAGACCTTTGCTCCCTGACGGCTTCCCGTCGTTAATTATAGTCTCAATTATGCAATATTAAGCCAGTTTTTACAGTCGAGATAATATTTTGTTGTGTAGATGGTAAAAGTCACCTACCCTGAGGAAACCCACCTTAACCTGACTCCGCCATCAGTAGATGAGTCTTGGTTTACACTCGGCCAAGGGCGCCTCTAATACGAAAATATAAACCCTAAAAATGTCGATAAGTTATGATTGGTATAAACCTTGGTAAGAGATAGACAAATTAGTTTAGAAAGGCACCTGAGCAGACACTAGGACATACTTGTTAGAAAAGGTCCCAGGACCGAAACGTTTTCTAGTATT
>WNWK01002355.1:162500-190000 GCA_009830355.1 Cherax destructor
AGAGGACATTCTATCATACTCTGCTCTCAGTGATTTGGCCCAAGACGTGGAACTGGTCAACAAGAGGTGGGTACTAGTGTCACAATGACGGGTACTAGTGTCACAATGACGGGTACTAGTGTCACAATGACGGGTACTAGTGTCACAATAATGGGTACTAGTGTCACAATGACGGGTACTAGTGTCACAATGACGGGTACTAGTGTCACAATGACGGGTACTAGTGTCACAATGACGGCCACTAATGTCATAAGGATGAGAGTTGCGTGTCATAATGACGGAAGCTAGTGTCACAATGACGGCCACTAATGTCATAAGGATGAGAGTTGCGTGTCATAATGACGGGTACTAGTGTCACAATGACGGGAACTGGTGTCACAATGACGGGTACTTGTGTCACAATAACGGGAGCTAGTGTCACAATGACGGGAACTGGTGTCACAATGACGGGTACTTGTGTCAATGACGGCAGCTGGTATCACAATGACGGGTATTTGTGTCAATGACGGCAGCTGGTATCACAATGACGGGTACTTGTGTCAATGACGGCAGCTGGTATCACAATGACGGGTACTTGTGTCAATGACGGCAGCTGGTATAACAATGACGGGTACTTGTGTCAATGACGGCAGCTGGTATCACAATGACGGGTACTTGTGTCAATGACGGCAGCTGGTATAACAATGACGGGTATTTGTGTCAATGACGGGAACTAGTGTCACAATGACGGTACTTGTGTCAATGACGGAACTAGTGTCACAATGACGGTACTTGTGACAATGACGGGAACTAGTGTCACAATGACGGGTACTTGTATCAATGACGGCAGCTGGTATCACAATGACGGGTACTTGTGTCAATGACGGGAACTAGTGTCACAATGACGGGTACTTGTGTCAATGACGGGAACTAGTGTCACAATGACGGGAACTTGTGTCAATGACGGGAACTAGTGTCACAATGACGGGTACTTGTGTCAATGACGGGAACTAGTGTCACAATGACGGGTACTTGTGTCAATGACGGCAGCTGGTATAACAATGACGGGTACTTGTGTCAATGACGGCAGCTGGTATAACAATGACGGGTATTTGTGTCAATGACGGGAACTAGTGTCACAATGACGGGTACTTGTGTCAATGACGGGAACTAGTGTCACAATGACGGGTACTTGTGACAATGACGGGAACTAGTGTCACAATGACGGGTACTTGTGTCAATGACGGCAGCTGGTATCACAATGACGGGTACTTGTGTCAATGACGGGAACTAGTGTCACAATGACGGTACTTGTGTCAATGACGGAACTAGTGTCACAATGACGGGAACTGTGTCAATGACGGGAACTAGTGTCACAATGACGGGTACTTGTGTCAATGACGGGAACTAGTGTCACAATGACGGGTACTTGTCACAATGACGGGAACTAGTGTCACAATGATTGCCGTCCCATCAGTCGTTCATGAGTGCCATCCATGGTCACTGGTTGTCCAGTACTGACTGTAGCTGCCGTGGTTGTCCAGTGGTGACTGTAGCTGCCGTGGTTGTCCAGTAGTGACTGTAGCTGCCGTGGTTGTCCAGTAGTGACTGTAGCTGCCGTGGTTGTCTAGTAGTGACTGTAGCTGCCGTGGTTGTCCAGTAGTGACTGTAGCTGCCGTGGTTGTCCAGTAGTGACTGTAGCTGCCGTGGTTGTCCAGCAGTGACTGTAGCTGCCGTGGTTGTCCAGTAGTGACTGTAGCTGCCGTGGTTGTCCAGTAGTGACTGTAGCTGCCGTGGTTGTCCAGTGTGACTGTAGCTGCCGTGGTTGTCCAGTAGTGACTGTAGCTGCCGTGGTTGTCCAGTAGTGACTGTAGCTGCCGTGGTTGTCCAGTAGTGACTGTAGCTGCCGTGGTTGTCAGAGTGACTGTAGCTGCCGTGGTTGTCTAGTAGTGACTGTAGCTGCCGTGGTTGTCCAGTAGTGACTGTAGCTGCCGTGGTTGTCCAGTAGTGACTGTAGCTGCCGTGGTTGTCCAGCAGTGACTGTAGCTGCCGTGGTTGTCCAGTAGTGACTGTAGCTGCCGTGGTTGTCCAGTAGTGACTGTTTCAGCTGCACGTGGTTGTCCAGTAGTGACTGTAGCTGCCGTGGTTGTCCAGCAGTGACTGTAGCTGCCGTGGTTGTCCAGTAGTGACTGTAGCTGCCGTGGTTGTCAGTAGTGACTGTAGCTGCCGTGGTTGTCCAGTAGTGACTGTAGCTGCCGTGGTTGTCCAGTAGTGACTGTAGCTGCCGTGGTTGTCCAGTAGTGACTGTAGCTGCCGTGGTTGTCCAGTAGTGACTGTAGCTGCCGTGGTTGTCCAGTAGTGACTGTAGCTGCCGTGGTTGTCCAGTAGTGACTGTAGCTGCCGTGGTTGTCCAGTAGTGACTGTAGCTGCCGTGGTTGTCCAGTAGTGACTGTAGGCTGCCGTGGTTGTCTAGTAGTGACTGTAGCTGCCGTGGTTGTCCAGTAGTGACTGTAGCTGCCGTGGTTGTCCAGTAGTGACTGTAGCTGCCGTGGTTGTAGTAGTGACTGTAGCTGCCGTGGTTGTCCAGAGTGACTGTAGCTGCCGTGGTTGTCCAGTAGTGACTGTAGCTGCCGTGGTTGTCCAGTAGTGACTGTAGCTGCCGTGGTTGTCCAGTAGTGACTGTAGCTGCCGTGGTTGTCCAGTAGTGACTGTAGCTGCCGTGGTTGTCCAGTAGTGACTGTAGCTGCCGTGGTTGTCCAGTAGTGACTGTAGCTGCCGTGGTTGTCCAGTAGTGACTGTAGCTGCCGTGGTTGTCTAGTAGTGACTGTAGCTGCCGTGGTTGTCTAGTAGTGACTGTAGCTGCCGTGGTTGTCCAGTAGTGACTGTAGCTGCCGTGGTTGTCCAGTAGTGACTGTAGCTGCCGTGGTTGTCCAGTAGGACTGTAGCTGCCGTGGTTGTCCAGTAGTGACTGTAGCTGCCGTGGTTGTCCAGAGTGACTGTAGCTGCCGTGGTTGTCCAGTAGTGACTGTAGCTGCCGTGGTTGTCTAGTAGTGACTGTAGCTGCCGTGGTTGTCAGTAGTGACTGTAGCTGCCGTGGTTGTCCAGTAGTGACTGTAGCTGCCGTGGTTGTCAGTAGTGACTGTAGCTGCCGTGGTTGTCAGTAGTGACTGTAGCTGCCGTGGTTGTCCAGTAGTGACTGTAGCTGCCGTGGTTGTCCAGTAGTGACTGTAGCTGCCGTGGTTGTCCAGTAGTGACTGTAGCTGCCGTGGTTGTCCAGTAGTGACTGTAGCTGCCGTGGTTGTCCAGTAGTGACTGTAGCTGCCGTGGTTGTCCAGTAGTGACTGTAGCTGCCGTGGTTGTCCAGTAGTGACTGTAGCTGCCGTGGTTGTCCAGTAGTGACTGTAGCGTCCGTGGTTGTCCAGTAGTGACTGTAGCTGCCTGGTTGTCCAGTGTGACTGTAGCTGCCGTGTTGTCAGTAGTGACTGTAGCTGCCGTGGTTGCCAGAGTGACTGTAGCTGCCGTGGTTGTCAGCAGTGACTGTAGCTCCGTGGTTGTCCAGTAGTGACTGTAGCTCTGTGGTTGTCCAGTAGTGACTGTAGCGTCGTGGTTGTCCAGTGGTGACTGTACTCCGGGTTGTCAGTGGTTTACGTAGCGTCCTGGTTGTATAGTGTTACTACCGTGGTTGATGAGTGGTGATACCTAACACTATCTATAGCTTAAAAACAATCCGTAAACTGGGTTTATTATGTGGTTAATACATAACACTGGGTTTATTATGTGGTTAATACATGACACTGGGTTTATTATGTGGTTAATACATAACACTGGGTTTATTATGTGGTTAATACATAACACTGGGTTTATTATGTGGTTAATACATAACACTGGGTTTATTATGTGGTTAATACATAACACTGGGTTTATTATGTGGTTAATACATAACACTGGGTTTATTATGTGGTTAATACATGACACTGGGTTTATTATGTGGTTAATACATGACACTGGGTTTATTATGTGGTTAATACATAACAATGGGTTTATTATGTGGTTAATACATGACACTGGGTTTATTATGTGGTTAATACATGACACTGGGTTTATTATGTGGTTAATACATAACAATTGGTTTATTATGTGGTTAATACATAACACTGGTTCTACAGCTGTGAAAACTCAACATTGTATTTTTATTATTCGCTTTGGTTTACAAGTTGATGCACTCCTTGTCTTGCGATTTATTTCCTCTGGCTATGAGTGTTCCTCTCTGGCTATAGTGTTACTCTCTCATAGGAACCTGTGAGGATCACTCAATCGTGCTATGAGGGATACACTACACTGTATAGGGATCCTCCTATAGCTGTAGGGATACACGCCTCTGGCTATAGGGTACCTCCTCTGGCTATAGGGTACACTCCTCTGGCTATAAGGGGTACACTCTTCTGGCTATAGGGTACACTCTCTGGCTATAGGGATACACTCTCTGGCTATAGGGATACACTCTCTAGGGTATAGGGATACACTCCTCTGGCTATAGGGGTACACGCCTCTGGCTATAGGGGTACACTCCTCTGGCTATAGGGGTACACTCCTCTGGCTATAGGGGTACACTCCTCTGGCTATAGGGGTACACTCATCTGGCTATAGGGATACACTCCTCTGGCTATAGGGATACACTCCTCTGGCTATAGGGATACATTCCTCTGGCTATAGGGATACACTCCTCTGGCTATAGGGATACACGCCTCTGGCTTAGGGTACACTCCTCTGGCTATAGGGTACACTCCTCTGGCTATAGGGATACACTCCTCTGGCTATAGGGATACACTCCTCTGGCTATAGGGATACACTCCTCTGGCTATAGGGATACACTCCTCTGGCTATAGGGATACACGCCTCTGGCTATATTGGTACACTCCTCTGGCTATAGGGATACACTCCTCTGGCTATAGGGATACACGCCTCTTCCTATAGGGGTACACTCCTCTGGCTATAGGGATACATTCCTCTGGCTATAGGGGTACACTACTCTGGCTATAGGGATACACTACTCTGGCTATAGGGATACACTCCTCTGGCTATAGGGATACATTCCTCTGGCTATGGGATACACTACTCTGGCTATAGGGATACACGCTCTTCCTATAGGGTACACTCCTCTGGCTATAGGGATACATTCCTCTGGTTATAGGGATACATTCCTCTGGTTATAGGGGTACACTACTCTGACTATAGGGATACACTACTCTGGCTATAGGGATACACTCCTCTGGCTATAGGGATACATTCCTCTGGCTATAGGGATACACTACTCTGGCTATAGGGATATACTCCTCTGGCTATTGGGATACACTACTCTGGCTATAGGGATACACTCCTCTGGCTATAGGGATACATTCCTCTGGCTATAGGGATACACTACTCTGGCTATAGGGATATACTCCTCTGGCTATAGGGGTACACTACTCTGGCTATAGGGATACACTCTTCTGGCGATTGGGATACACTCCTCTGGCTATAGGGATACACTCTGGCTATAGGGATACACTCCTCTGGCTATAGGGATACATTCCTCTGGCTATAGGGATACATTCCTCTGGCTATAGGGGTACATTCTTCTGGCTATAGGGATACACTCCTCTGGCTATAGGGATACACTCTTCTGGCTATAGGGATACACTCCTCTGGCTATAGGGGTACATGCCTCTGGCTATAGGGATACACTCCTCTGGCTATAGGGATACACTCCTCTGGCTATAGGGTTACACTCCTCTGGCTATAGGGATACACTCTTCTGGCTATTGGGATACACTCACTCTGGCTATAGGGTACACGCCTCTGGCTATAGGGGTACACTCCTCTGGCTATAGGGTACACTCCTCTGGCTATAGGGTACACTCCTCTGGCTATAGGGTACACTCATCTGGCTATAGGGATACACTCCTCTGGCTATAGGGATACACTCCTCTGGCTATAGGGATACACTCTTCTGGCTATAGGGATACACTCCTCTGGCTATAGGGATACACGCCTCTGGCTATAGGGGTACACTCCTCTGGCTATAGGGGTACACTCCTCTGGCTATAGGGATACACTCCTCTGGCTATAGGGATACACTCCTCTGGCTATAGGGATACACTCCTCTGGCTATAGGGATACACTCCTCTGGCTATAGGGATACACGCCTCTGGCTATATTGGTACACTCCTCTGGCTATAGGGATACACTCCTCTGGCTATAGGGATACACGCCTCTTCCTATAGGGGTACACTCCTCTGGCTATAGGGATACATTCCTCTGTCTATAGGGGTACACTACTCTGGCTATAGGGATACACTACTCTGGCTATAGTTATACACTCCTCTGGCTATAGGGATACATTCCTCTGGCTATAGGGATACACTACTCTGGCTATAGGGATACACGCCTCTTCCTATAGGGGTACACTCCTCTGGCTATAGGGATACATTCCTCTGGCTATAGGGGTACACTACTCTGACTTTAGGGATACACTCCTCTGGCTATAGGGATACATTCCTCTGGCTATAGGGATACACTACTCTGGCTATAGGGATATACTCCTCTGGCTATTGGGATACACTACTCTGGCTATAGGGATACACTCCTCTGGCTATAGGGATACATTCCTCTGGCTATAGGGATACACTACTCTGGCTATAGGGATATACTCCTCTGGCTATAGGGGTACACTACTCTGGCTATAGGGATACACTCTGGCTATAGGGATACACTCCTCTGGCTATAGGGATACATTCCTCTGGCTATAGGGATACATTCCTCTGGCTATAGGGGTACATTCCTCTGGCTATAGGGATACACTCCTCTGGCTATAGGGATACATTCCTCTGGCTATAGTGATACACTCCTCTGGCTATAGGGATACACTCTCGCTATAGGGATACACTCTGGCTATAGGGAAATGCGTAAAACTTTACATGTTGTAGACTTCAAATGTTTTAAAGTCAAACTTTATGTTTTTTTCTGCTGGAAAATCCAATTTGTCAGTAGTGCAGAAAATGTAATTATAACATTCTTTACACCGGTTGTCCCTGCTAGCCTAGCAGTAAATAGGTACTATAATTAGGTGTTAGACGAGTGTTGTAGGGATACCTTCCTAGTTTATCCCAGCCATGACTGGGTTTTGAAATGAATCAAGGCAGGAAAACAGGTCTTTGCTTTTAAATTCAGTTGTAAAAAAAAACAGAAGGCCTTAACGTGTTAGTATACCTGCAGACATTTTAGGATAAGCCCAGCTACACTTCGTCAGCTAACTTGAGGGTGTCTCGTGGCCTGGTAGGCAAAGTTCTCGCTTCACGCGCTGAGAATCTGGGTTCGATTTCAGGCGAGGGTGGAAACACTGGACGTGTTTCTTTACTTGTTGTCTATGTTCACCTATTAGTAAAATAGGTACCTGGGTGTTAGTCGACTGGTGTGGGTCGCATCCTGGGACAAAACTGACCTAATTTACCCATAATGTTCAGCATAACAAGCGGCTTTCTATATAGTAGTATGTCATTGATGTCAGTTATGACTGTATACCTTGTACATGTGCTTGTAGTAAATAAAGATTATTATTATTATTATTACTATTATTATTATTATTATTATTATTATTATTATTATTAGTATTATAATTATATTTATTATAATTATTATTATTATAATTATTATTATTTCTATTATTATAATTATTATTATTATTATTTCTATTATTATTATTATTATTATTATTATAGTTATTATTATTATTGTTATTATTATTATTATAGTTATTACCTGGAGTATACATAGAGAGAGTTCCAGGGGTCAACGCCCCTGCGGCCCGGTCTGTGACCAGGCCTCATGTTGGATCAGAGGCTGATCAACCAGGCTGTTACTGCTGGCCGCACGCAGTCCAACGTACGAACCACAGCCTGGCTGGTCAGGTACCGACTTTAGGTGCCTGTCCAGTGCCTGCTTGAAGACAGCCAGGGGTCTATTGGTAATCCCCCTGATGTATGCTGGGAAGCAGTTGAACAGTCTTGGGCCCCTGACACTTATTGTGTTGTCCCTCAACGTGCTAGTGGCACCCCTGCTCTTCATTGGGGGGATGTTACATCGTCTGCCGAGTCTTTTGCTTTCGTAGAGAGTGATTTTCGTGTGCAAGTTTGGTACTAATCCCTCTAGGATTTTCCACGTGTATATAATAATGTATCTCTCCCGCCTGCGTTCCAGGGAGTACAGGTTTAAGAACTTCAAGCGTTCCCAGTAATTGAGGTGGTTTATTGCAGTTATGCGTGCTGTAAAGGTATTATTATTATTATTATTATTATTATTATTATTATAACTCTTCATTATTATCTTTCAGGAAACACTTTCTAATATATATTTCCTGCGCAGTGTTTTTTTTTCCAATACAAAAATTAAGGTCATTTATTTTTTAAAAGGGACAGGGAGGGACCTTGATGCTGGTTGAGAACTCTTGCTCCAAGGAAGTGGAGATACTCTCTCACTCCTCGGATCAAGCAAGATTACCTCACATTCCCCATGCGCTGTGTGACCCCCTATGAGTTTAGCGCTTCACCATTAATAATACTGTTGTTATGACTCAGAACCTGAGTCATAACAACAGTGTTGACTAAGACACCTGAGTCATAACAACAGTGTTGACTAAGACACCTGAGTCATAACAACAGTGTTGACTAAGACACCTGAGTCATAACAACAGTGTTGACTAAGACACCTGAGTCATAATAACAGTGTTGACTAAGACACCTGAGTCATAACAACAGTGTTGACTAAGATACCTGAGTCATAACAACAGTGTTGACTAAGATACCTGAGTCATAACAACAGTGTTGACTAAGATACCTGAGTCATAACAACAGTGTTGACTAAGATACCTGAGTCATAACAACAGTGTTGACTAAGATACCTGAGTCATAACAACAGTGTTGACTAAGATACCTGAGTCATAACAACAGTGTTGACTAAGATACCTGAGTCATAACAACAGTGTTGACTAAGACACCTGAGTCATAACAACAGTGTTGACTAAGACACCTGAGTCATAACAACAGTGTTGACTAAGACATCTGAGTCATAACAACAGTGTTGACTAAGACACCTGAGTCATAACAAGTGTTAATTAAGAAACCTGAGTCATAACAACAGTGTTAATTAAGACACCTGATTCATAACAACAGTGTTAATTAAGGCACCTGAGTCATAACAACAGTGTTAATTAAGACACCTGAGTCATAACAACAGTGTTGACTAAGACATCTGAGTCATAACAACAGTGTTGACTAAGACACCTGAGTCATAACAACAGTGTTAATTAAGACACCTGAGTCATAACAACAGTGTTAATTAAGACACCTGAGTCATAACAACAGTGTTAATTAAGACACCTGAGTCATAACAACAGTGTTAATTAAGACACCTGAGTCATAACAACAGTGTTAATTAAGACACCTGAGTCATAACAACAGTGTTAATTAAGACACCTGAGTCATAACAACAGTGTTAATTAAGACACCTGAGTCATAACAACAGTGTTAATTAAGACACCTGAGGTTTATAATTGCTGTTCAGGAAAAAGAAAATTATTTCCAACAAACTTTTATTTGCTAGTTAGGTTCCGCGACAGTTTATGATCTTCCTCCTTGACATGGTTCGTTAATTTAGTTGCACAAACATTAATAATGTGCGGTCTCATAAAGTGTTTTAATACAAATATATTATTCTTAGCACCAACGTTGGTTGTAATATGCTACAAAGGGTCATGACCTGGCTGTGGTCAGGTCATAGCAGGGTACAGGAATCATTTAGCAGAAGCAGTCTCCAGTGGGGGCACCAGACAGGTCAAACCAGGTCAGGACGGGGTAAAAGGAGCCTTGTATATGTAGAAATAATACCATGGAAGCCATGAAGGTCTTATTTTCTTATGTTTGTCGGGGACGAAGAATGCCGTTGATGGAGAGTTTGTTGGCGCTGGTGGAGTGCTGGTGGAGGGCGATGGAGAGCCAGAGCCACCAGCCGGGAGAGTGCAGAGTCGTCACCAAAGGTGCCACTATATCCACCACTGTTGACATGGCCATCTGTATCACCTCGCGAGGCTAGCTCAGACTCCTCCTCCTCCTCCTCACTGGACTCCTGCATCAGCGAAGCCACGACGGAGGACAGAGATTCCGAAGGGTCCTTATAGAAGAGAGGATCAGCTGCCGGACCATCCAGGGTGCGGGAGAGTGAGCGTAGAACTTGTGAGAGATGAGAGTCCCTGGTGGAGCTTACTCCAGGCTTCAGTAGCCCCTGTAGCCCTAAGTAGTCAGCCTCGGTCATGCTGGTGCTGTTGCAAAGATAAAAGTGCATATCAATCTTAAAGTCATTATTTAACTGGGAAGAAGAATACAAGTCACAAAACCGTAATGATCATCGCAGTCAAGTGTTCTAGGCACTCTCAGAACTCCTGTCAAGGATCTCAGTGCCTCTTTATAACCTCTGTTATGTATCTTAATGTCTCATCATAACCTCTGCTATGTATATTAATATCTCATCATAGCCTCAACATAGCCTTTAGAGCTTCTCTCACGCTACTGCAGTGTTCACTGAACCGCCCGGGTTCGATTCCCGGCGGGTGGAAACATTTCGACGTGTTTCCTTACACCTGTTGTCATGTTCACCTAGCAGCAAATAGGTACCTGGGTTGTTAGTCGACTGGTGTGGGTCGCATCCTGGGGGACAAGATTAAGGACCCCAATGGAAATAAGACAGACAGTCCTCGATGACGCACTGACTTTCTTGGGTTATCCTGGGTGGCTAACCCTCCGGGGTTAAAAATCCGAAGAAATCTGATCTTATCTTTATCTAAACCCCCGATGGTGTCGACTTTGCTGCTGTTTATCCTGAACGAACCATCAGGTCATTTATTAGAATCGGCTAGTATTTCCACAGAAGAATTATACGTTATTCTCTTGCTATCATACACGTTACGACTATGTCCTCCTCGTTATTCGTAGTTGTTTTGGAGTACCAGAGTAAGTTGCAGGCTATTAAAGAAGTCGTATTTTGCTGGGCCCCTGGACATGCACACTCAGACGCTCAGTCAGCTATTCAGGATTTCCCTATTTTCCTATGAAAAATGGAATTAAAGTACATTTGCTATGGATTCCGTCACACATTGGATTACTCCTTCATGATAAAGTTTATATGTTAGCCAAGAAGAGCACCCATAAGGAGAATGTAGAATATAACTTTGGTATATCTGTGTCTAGCATTAGGAATAATATTAGGAGAGAAATAAATAATGAAAATGATAGCTATAGGAATGCAGTTAGAAGCCTGAGTAGATCTATAACCCACTATGATAACATGAATGTAGATAAGTATGTTTATGGAGCAACTTGCAATGTGAACAGACTGACTGATGTTAGTAGTGGCCAGGCTTGGGGAGGCTTGGCTACAAGTACTTCTGGCAGTTTGGGAGATACACAGATGATGATCAAACTAAATGCAAATTATGTGATCAGGCATATGGTCACTGTCTTGAACACTATGTGCTGAATTGTCCACTTATTGAGGAATATAGAGATAGACAGTATAATAACCTATGTGACATGTCAAGATATCTTATTAGTGAAGGTAGGATACCACTTATTCTAAGCAAATTTCCTAAATTTGCTTGTAACAGATAAGTAAACTGTAGATATAAATCCAAATTAATTTCCATGAACGTGCCTATCTGTGCTCATGATAATGCGAGCACAGATGGGCATGTTTGTGGAGCAACTTGCAATGTGAACAGACTGACTGATGTTGTAGTGGCCAGGCTTAGGCTTGGCTACAGGTACTTCTGACAGTTTGGGAGACAGATGATGATCAAACTAAATGCAAATTATGTGATCAGGCATATGGTCACTGTCGTGAACACTATGTGCTTAATTGTGCACTTATTGAGGAATATAGAGATAGACAATATAATAACCTATGTGACATGTCAAGATATCTTATTCATGAAATAAGATACCTGCTTGTAACAGATAATTGAAATGTAGATATAAACCCAAATGTACAATTGTTAACCCCTTTGGGGCCTAGTGCCTAGGCCTTTTGTGTATCCATATGCTCTTGCGCTACCGTCCACAGGATGGATATGGGGTGCACAATAAACTAGCCACTTCGGTGGCAAAATCTAAATCTATGAAAAATAGTCCATACTTGGGTTATTTTTCTATGGTCTCACTACCTCCTCAACCACTGGCAACAACGTTGGTCCGCGTTGAACCACAGCGAATATTTTTTTTTATCAAACTACGATTAGTATTCTGGCCATCATCTTCCTACAGTTGTCGGGTTTGGGAGACATTGGATTGGATGAGGTTCACCAGAACTGTCCCGGCCCGGGTCTTGTCCAGGTGGTGACCCAGCGTTTGGGAGACAGTACCCGCCATTACATACTGAACATACGTCACCCACTGATACCACATGAACAAACGACCGGCACATCGTTGTAAGGACTGTCCGTCCAGCATGTCTTAAAGGGTACGTAAGTTCCCCTGTCTTCTAATAACATGTTCATTTTTTCCACTATAATCTACCTTGTCCAGAATTACTATCAAATTTGCTTTGTTTGGTAAGGTGAAGTCCAGGATCTTTCCTTAATTCATGGTATAACTTAACAAATCTTTGAGGACAATTGTTGCAGAGGTGTGAGCGAATTGTTGAATTGTTGCAGAAGTGTGAGCGAAGCTCACACCTCTGCAACAATTGTCCTCCAAGATTTGTTAAGTTATACCATGAATTAAGGAAAGATCCTGGACTTCACCTTACGAAACAAAGCAAATGTGATAGTAATTATGGGCAAGGTAGATTATAGTGGAAAAATAAACATGTTATTAGAAGACTGGGGAGCTTACGTACCCCTTAGTAGGTAAAAATACCAGAGTCATATGCTCGTATAACTTTGAGGGCGCGACTTACCTGTGAGCCAGAGAGTCACTCCGCCGGCGTCGCTGGAAGTTGAAGCAACAGGCACGAAAGTTGCGGGTGCCACAGGCTGACTGGCATTCAGAGCCACATGATGCACAAGACACCTCGCTGCTGCTCCACGCCCGTGTACCGCCCACCACCACCGCCCACGCTGTCAAGGGCAAAAAAAAAAAAAGAATCATTAGGCCTAGAGCTAAGAAATATGTATACTATTTACACATATGCTGGAATAGCCCAACTTGCAAGATTATGCCCATGAATACCTGGGTATATACGTATGAATTCTATGCATACAAGCTCGTGCAAAATATGTATATGTGTGTGTGTACGTACTTGATAATGCTTTGAAGGGCGAGTACATACTTTCATGATCCCTCGCCCCTGTGTCTCTGTCATGATCCCTCGCCCCTGTGTCTCTGTCATGATCCCTCGCCCCTGTGTCTCTGTCATGATCCCTCGCCCCTGTGTCTCTGTCATGATCCCTCGCCCCTGTGTCTCTGTCATGATCCCTCGCCCCTGTGTCTCTGTCATGATCCCTCGCCCCTGTGTCTCTGTCATGATCCCTCGCCCCTGTGTCTCTGTCATGATCCCTCGCCCCTGTGTCTCTGTCATGATCCCTCGCCCCTGTGTCTCTGTCATGATCCCTCGCCCCTGTGTCTCTGTCATGATCCCTCGCCCCTGTGTCTCTGTCATGATCCCTCGCCCCTGTGTCTCTGTCATGATCCCTCGCCCCTGTGTCTCTGTCATGATCCCTCGCCCCTGTGTCTCTGTCATGATCCCTCGCCCCTGTGTCTCTGTCATGATCCCTCGCCCCTGTGTCTCTGTCATGATCCCTCGCCCCTGTGTCTCTGTCATGATCCCTCGCCCCTGTGTCTCTGTCATGATCCCTCGCCCCTGTGTCTCTGTCATGATCCCTCGCCCCTGTGTCTCTGTCATGATCCCTCGCCCCTGTGTCTCTGTCATGATCCCTCGCCCCTGTGTCTCTGTCATGATCCTCGCCCTGTGTCTCGCGTCCTCGCCCTGTGTCTCTGTCATGATCCCTCGCCCCTGTGTCTCTGTCATGATCCTTCGCCCCTGTGTCTCTGTCATGATCCCTCGCCCCTGTGTCTCTGTCATGATCCCTCGCCCCTGTGTCTCTGTCATGATCCCTCGCCCCTGTGTCTCTGTCATGATAACTCGCCCCTGTCTCTGCCAAGGCATCTCAGTACCTTGTGTGTGTGTGTGTGTGTACTCACCTGATTGTGGTTGCAGGGGTCGATTCATAGCTCCTGGCCCCGCCTCTTCACTGGTCGCTACTAGGTCACTCTCCCTGCTCCATGAGCTTTATCATACCTCTTCTTAAAGCTATGTATGGATTCTGTCTCCACTACATCGCTTCCCAAACTATTCCACTTCCTGACAACTCTGTGACTGAAGAAATACTTCCTAACATCTCTGTGATTCATCTGAGTCTTCAACTTCCAACTGTGTCCCCTTGTTGCTGTGTCCCATCTCTGGAACATTCTGTCTCTGTCCACCTTGTCAATTCCTCTCAGTATTTTATATGTCGTTATCATGTCCCCCCTATATCTCCTGTCCTCCAGTGTCGTCAGGTCGATTTCCCTTAACCTCTCCTCGTAGGACATACCCCTTAGCTCCGGGACTAGTCTTGTTGCAAACCTTTGCAAACCGTTTCCTTACGTGCTTGGCTAGGTGTGGGTTCCAAACTGGTGCTGCATAGTGTGTGTGTGTGTGTATGTGTGTGTGTGTGTGTGTATGTGTGTGAGCGTCTGTGTGTGTGTGTTAGTTACCTCACAAAAATACCTCACAATAATACCTTACAATAATACCTTACAATGATACCTCACAATAATACCTCACAAAAATACCTCACAATAATACCTCACAATAATACCTTACAATAATACCTCACAATAATACCTCACAATAATACCTCACAATAATACCTCACAATAATACCTCACAATAATACCTTACAATAATACCTCACAATAATACCTCACAATAATACCTCACAATAATACCTCACAATAATACCTTACAATAATACCTCACAATAATACCTCACAATAATACCTCACAATAATACCTTACAATAATACCTCACAATAATACCTCACAATAATACCTCACAATTTGTCCTAGGCACATGTCGATTAGACACTAGGCCTGTTGTATGTGTGTGTGTGTGTGTGACGAAACACTTCGAAATGTTTCGGCCCCGCCGGGAATTGAACCCGGGCCCTCCGTGCGTGAAGCAAGAGCGCTAGCCACCATGCCATCGGGGCGTGTGTGTGTGTGTGTGTGTGTGTGTGTGTGTGTGTGTGTGTGTGTATCTTTTTGTGTGTATATGTGCGTGCGTGCGCGCGAACCATAACTGACAGGAATGCACTGAGAGAAGTTAAAAGGAATCGACAGGGATAAAAAAACAGACTGAATTATGAGGAAGACTCAGGTGAGCCATAGGGATGTCAGGAAGTATTTATTTAGTCTCAGGCTGCTTGAAATGTGGAATGACTTGGATGAGGGCAGTGGTATAGAATACGGGGCCAGGAGCCAGCTCTCACCCCCCGCAAACACAAATCGATGAGTACACACACACACACACACACACACACACACACACACACAAACACACACACACACACACACACACACACACACACACACACAACACACACACTCACTACACACTAGGCATGACATGCCTAGGACAAAAGGAAGAGAGAAGATATTACACCTTCACACAGGTGACCATGCAATCTATTTAAGGTGGCCAGGCAGGACGCAAGGGGATCACCTCCATATAATCAAATTGTTTGGGGGTTACCAGAGACACACACACAAGGGCATGTCCTACGAGGAGAGGTTTAGGGAAATCGACCTGACAACGCTGGAGGACAGGGAGGACATGACAACGACATATAAAATACTGATAGGAATTGACAAGGTGGATAGGGACAGGATGTTCCAGAGATGGGAACATAGCAACAATTGGTCACAATTAGAAGATGATGACTTATATGAGTCACAGGGATATTAAGAAGTGTTTCTTCAGCCATAGAGTTGTCAGGAAGTGGAATAGTCTGGAAAGTGATATAGTGGAGGACGGATCCATACATAGCTTTAAGAAGAGGTACGATAAAGCTCTTGGAGCAGGGAGAAAATGGACCTAGTAACTACCAGCGAAGAGGCTGGGGCAAGAGCTACGAATCGACCCCTGCAACTACAATTAGGTGAGTACACACACACACACAAACAAAAACAAATACACACACACACAGGCCAAGTGTTTATTAACGAGTGCCTTTGACAACTAGTAATTACACACACACACACACACACACACACATAGCTTTAAGAAGAGGTATGACAAAGCTCATGGCGCAGGGAGAGTGACCCAGTAGCGGCCAGTGAAGTGGCGGGGCCAGGAGCTATGAATCGACCCCTGCAACCATAACTAGGTGAGTACACACACACACACGGGAGAGGTTCAAACAGATTATTAACAAATTAAACAAGAATAACACAGGAGACAGAATTATTAACAAATTAAACAAGAATAACACAGGAGACAGAATTATTAACAAATTAAACAAGAATAACACAGGAGACAGACAAAGTTGTAACTTACATAGATGAGGTAATCTGAAGAAGGCAAATCTAAAACCTAACTTAAGATCCAGGGGTCGTTAAGTTAGTTCTGAGGTTCGGTAGCTTAGATCTAAGGGTTGGTGAGTTAGATCCAGGGGTTAAGATACGCCCAAGAGACTTTAAGTTAGATATAAGAGAGTTAGCTTCAATCTAAGAGTCGCTAAGTTAGATATAAAGGTCGTTAAGTTACAGTAGATATAAGGGTGGATAAGCTTGAATTAAGGGTCGTTAACTAAGATCTAAGGGGTATTATATTAGAATTTAAGGGTAGTGATTAGTTCTAAGATACTAAGTGAGCTGTAACTTTTACACTTAAACCAAACTGGAGAATTGTATTCTAAATGAGGCAACATTCCTGGGAAGCTGCTGATAATTCAGACAAATACTAAGGAAGCTGCGTAAACATACTTTACAGGTATACTCCAGGTATACTCCAGGTATACTCCAGATATTCTCCAGGTATAGTTATTCTCCAGGTATACACAAAATAATAAATATCCATTTATTTTACACAGGTGTGAGCGAAGTTCAGACCTCTGCAACACAATTGTCTTCGTCGGCTGATAGGTAAGAAAAGAGATAGGTGATGGTAAATGATTTTAAGTGAAGAAAAATACTGAAAAAATGGGCAAAGATTTCTTATGACTATTAACAGGGAGACGAGATCATTGACAAATATATTATTAATAAGAAGGAAGGAAGGAAGGAAGGAAGGAAGGAAGGAAGGAAGGAAGGAAGGAAGGAAGGGAGTGAATGCTGGATATATCACAGCAAGCGGAAAGGAAATAACAGCAAACCAGGAAAAAAACCATCTGGACTGTCAAACAGCTAACAGTGCGAGACTAAACTATCTCCCAGCTAAATCTCTCATTTTACCAAGAAAAGGCTGTGTAAAAGCCCATCTACGCTCATACAATCGTAATTAATGACACGTAAACTCAGCCTTCAAGACTCCCAACAATAAGGGGAATTACATCAGCACTGTGTAAGCTTATCAAGTGTTAAGAGGAACCACTGAGTATGTGGTACGTGGTTCAGCGAAGCATTTAACTCTATGTTCTATGTAACATTACTGTAGAAACATGTGAATGAGAACACGAGGTTTATTATCTGGTTTATACATCGAGGGGACATTAGGCTGAACCCTGAGTGAGTTAACGCTGCTCCTGTTCACCTAACAATAAGCAGGTACCAAGTGGTTCACTATGCTAATGTGCATCGTATCTTAGTGGTGGAACTAACGAAAGTAGTGAACCACACTGGTTGTGTTTCAGGAGTCATCCTGAGTTAACCCTCTGAGGTTAACAGTCTTTGTTTATAAGACTTGCATCAGTGGTGTCACAAGTCTGAGGCATGGATGGAAAGGTACAAGAAACAGTGTAAGTCTTTATAACAAGAAACTTTCACTCGAGGAGAACTTTATCAAGTTACAATAACTCGATAAAATTATCCTAAGAAACGTTGTTATAAGAGAAAAAAAAGGTCTAATGCAGTTGTGTGTGTGTCTCACTCTGGGGTCGCTGCCTCTGTCACCTGTTGACACTTGTACACCATCACCATCTTACTATAACTGACAGTAATGTGACGTGGATGTGACGGATGCTACCAGCTACCTAACTGACGACATGATGTATTTAACAAAACTTACTTACCAAGAAATATAGAAAGGTAATGCATATCTTTCAGCTGGAACACGAATCCTACAACTGAGCTCGCTGGATTTATACTAGACGTTGACACCTGTCTCTCCTGCTGCCCCTACCAACACATCTTGGAGTCTGGGACTGGTGGCGTGGTCTGGCCTGGGTGGGCCTCTGAGGTCTGCGTCTTGACAAGAAGGACTGAGACCTTATTTTGAGCGCAACTCTCTTTTAAGGCCTGATCCGCGCACCTCCCGCCCGCTGATTGGCTGATGACTCCATCCCGAGGGTCATGGCGACTTTGCATATTTTTCCCTGATATTTTTAGGAAAATATTGGCATATTGTGATCTTAAATTAAATATATTTAGGGTCGAGTATTCGTTTAACTCTCTATATAGCCAAAGTAAATAATGTATTTAAAATTATAACTAATTTTGGTATTTTTATTTTTTTTTATTCCTGTCAGCCTTTCAGCCAATCATAGTCGAATGTTCTGATGACGTCATTGAGGCAAGAGCCAATCAGAGCCAGGAGGTACAATGGTCTCTGTTTACTTGGTGCAGAAGAACTCAGTCGTCCAGCAAGACTCAAAAAACAACCTTCTGTGCCGTCCTCTGGGTTATTCAGTCCACACGAAGACTATCTGCGGCTTCCCCAAGGACGTGCAGAGGTGCCTCCTGCACAAATATGCTAATTGTTTGTCACAGCAAATATTGATAACCTTTGACGAAGCTGTGGGTGGTACAATAACAGAAATATTCCCAACGTATGATGACAAACATATATATATGTGTGTGTGTTTGTGTGTGTGTTGCAAAGGTATTGGACAAGTTTGGGAGAGTGTGTAAAGGTAGAAAGTTGAAAGTGAACATAGATAAGAGTAAGGTGATGAGGGTATCAAACGATTTAGATAAAGAAAAATTGGATATCACATTGGAGAGAGGGATTATGGACGAAGTAAATGTTTTCAGATATTTGGGAGTTGACGTGTCAGCGGATGGGTTTATGAAGGATGAGGTTAACCATAGAATTGATGAAGGAAAAAAGGTGAGTGGTGCGTTGAGGTATCTGTGGAGACAAAAAACTTTATCCATGGAGGCAAATAAGGGAATGTACGAAAGTATAGTGGTACCAACACTCTTATATGGGTGTGAAGCATGGGTTGCAAATGCTGCAGCAAGGAGGAGGCTGGAGGCAGTGGAGATGTCCTGTCTAAGGGCAATGTGTGGTGTAAATATTATGCAGAAAATTCGGAATGTGGAAATTAGGAGAAGGTGTGGAGTTACTAAAAGTGTTTGTCAGAGGACTGAAGAGGGGTTGTTGAGGTGGTTTGGTCATTTAGAGAGAATGGATCAAAGTAGAATGACTTGGAGAGCGTATAAATCTGTAGGGGAAGGAAGGCGGGGTAGGGGGCGTCCTCGAAAAGGTTGGAGGGAGGGGATAAGGAGGTTTTGTGGGCGAGGAGCTTGGACTTCTAGCAAGCGTGCGTGAGCGTGTTAGATAGGAGTGAATGGAGGCGAATGGTTTTTGGGACCTGACGAGCTGTTGTGATATATTATGTATGAGGTGAAAGTGTTGAATGATGATGAAAGTATTTTCTTTTAGGGGATTTTGTTTCTTTTTGGGTCACCCTGCCTCGGTGGGAGACGGCCGACTTGTTGAAAAAAAATATATATACCTGTATATATATATATATATATATATATATATATATATATATATATATATATTGTGTGTGTGTGTGTGTGTGTGTACTCACCTAATTGTGTGTGTGTGTGTGTGTACTCACCTAATTGTGTGTGTGTGTATGTGTACTCACCTAATTGTACTCACCTAATTGTGGCTGCACTGATCGCTACTGGGTCCCCTCTCTTCCTGCTCCATGAGCTTTATCATGCCTCGTCTTAAAGCTATGTATAGTTCCTGCCTCCACTACCTCACTTGCCAGACTATTCCACTTCCTGACTACTCTATGGCTAAAGAAATGCTTCCTAGCATCCCTTTGACTCATCTGAGTCTTCAACTTCCAATTGTGACCCCTTGTTTCTGTGTCCCCTCTCTGGAACATCCTGTCTCTGTCCACCTTGTCTATTCCACGCAGTATTTTGTATGTCGTTATCATGTCTTCCCTAACCCTCCTGTCGTCCAGTGTTGTCAGGCCGATTTCCCATAACCTTTCTTCGTAGGACATTCCCCTTAGCTCTGGAACTAACCTTGTCGCAAACCTTAGCACTTTCTCTAATTTCTTGACGTGCTTGACCAGGTATGGGTTCCAAACTGGTGCTGCATACTCTAGTATGGGCCTGACGTACACGGTGTACAGAGTCTTGAACGATTCCTTACTAAGGTATCGGAACGTTATTCTCAGGTTTGCCAGTCGCCCATATGCTGCAGCAGTTATATGGTTGATGTGTGCTTCCGGAGACGTGCTTGGTGTTATGCTCACCCCAAGATCTTTCTCCTTGAGTGAGGTGTGCAGTCTTTGGCCACCTAGCCTATACTCTGTCTGCGGTCTTCTTTGCCCTTCCTGATCTTCATGACTTTGCATTTGGCGGGGTTAAATTCGAGAAGCCAGTTGCTGGGCCAGGTGTCCAGCATGTCCAGGTCTCTTTGAAGTCCTGCCTGATCCTCATCTGTGTGTGTGTGTTTGTGTTGTGCCGAATAGGTAAAACTTGCGATTTTGTCTTAAATACCAACTCTCTTCTTGCCGAATAAGACAAGCGAAAATTTGTGTATGCAATAATTTCGCAAAAATGATTCTGAACCTAAACAAAAAAATATATTTCATTGTGTTTGTTTATTATTAAATTGTTGTAAACTTATCTAAAATATATTTAGTTGGATTAGGATAAATTAAATTGCGCTTGTTATAATAAGTAAATTTTCTGAGGTTCTTTTGGTACAAAATTAATATTTTTTACATTAACATAAATGAAAAAATATATATCTTTAAACGTATAGGAATTTTTTTTAGAAAGGACTTTAATTTTAAGTGGGTTCTTGCTAATTGACCAGTTTTACCTATTTGGCACGATATATATATATATATATATATATATATATATATATATATATATATATATATATATATATATATATATATATATATATATATATATATAAACCAATGGTGAATGGGTTGTAAACACTAATTTTCAATGAATGATTTGCAATTATCAAAATCTCTTTTGTGGTTTGAGTGGTTCAGCTGACAAGACTTCTGTTCTAACATCTCTTGTGTTTATAAACGCATTTATTCAAACAATTAACTCCATATGGCACTTGCAGATTTATCACTAAATTTGAATATACTATGAATAATATAGAAGCATCTATCTGTTTCTCCTACATATGGTTTTTTTCCAGGAACTGCCAAGAGAGGGAAAGAAATAAAGATGTATATGTCAACGCTGTCCTTGGGCTTAGTTCTTGACCACTAATCTCTTATTAAGTCAGTAAGTTATATAACGTATTTTTTTTCAATGAAGGCACAGATGTCATGGGCACATTAATCAAATCTAGTTTATATGACAAAGAAATGTTCATTCTTTGAAGAAAATCTTCGACTCTTCATTGTGCATTAGAGTTGAACATTTTCTAAATTCTTTAGACCCAGGAGCCTCAACTCCAACAGAAATTCTTTCAAACAAAAAAAATATATAAATCGATTGTAAAATAAAGCAATGTGAACGATGCAGGTCTCTGGGAATATTTTTATCCCTAAAATAGGGATTAAATAGGAATTAAAGTAAATTCACAGTGTATATACACACACTGAGAGATATTTTTATTAGCACATCGGCCGTCTTCCACCGAGGCAGGATGACCCGAATAATGAAGAAACACTTTCATCATCACTCACTCCATCACTGTCTAGCCAGAGGATCGACGATACTACAATTCAGAAACTGAGAGATACAAGATGCATATATGTCTCATCCTCAAACAACGTTGAGGAAACTTCAATTTGACCAAAAGTATGTTTTCAGTTCTTAGTTCCATATTGAAGATATAGTTTGACTTGAGAAATGTCTTCCCAGAGTAAGATTCAGTTTCCCGAATAACAAATTTCGTTTTTGACCTTCATGCAGAGTGTTTGAGGATAATTAAGAATGTTAGTCATGCTTCAACGCCGCCAGTTTGAGAAGGATTAAAGATAGGAAAACTATATAGTATATATAGTATATATATATCCACTGTTTAAGGTGTTTGGTTTAATTCGTGTATCATATATACGAAGCTGGAATATTCTGTGTTCTGGTTAGGACGCCAGAACAAAGGAGCACTTCAGTAGGCCTACTGTCAAGTGATAAAGGAAAGATAGGCTGTAGAATAATAATAATAATAATAATAATAATAATAATAATAATAATAATAATAATAATAATAATAATAATAATAATAATAAATTCGTTTTACAACAAATGTCCAATAAAACGAAGAATCGTAGAAGGCATAGCACTACGGGTCAAAACGTTGTACCAATAAAGGCATAGCACTACGGGGCAAAACGTTGTACCAATAAAGGCATAGCACTACGGGGCAAAACGTTGTACCAATAAAGGCATAGCACTACGGGGCAAAACGTTGTACCAATAAAGGCATAGCACTACGGGGCAAAACGTTGTACCAATAAAGGTATCCCTTCCTTTAATGACTTTCAGCCACTTATCGACACTTCTGCTCACTTGTACTTTCCGACATAAATCCAAACTGTCTATTAGACTTATCACGGACACTAAGTACTGCTCCCTTCAAGGGACGTTCTGACGCTGATGAGGGGCTCTTGATCTAGGGAAGTGGATCTGTGCTCCAATCCCCTGAATTAAGCCTGAATGCCTTCCCCTCTCCCCCCTCCCCATAGGCGTTGTATAATTCCTACGGGTTTAGCGCTCCCCATGATAATAATATTAATTAAGTACTGTTGTCCTGGCTTGACATTTCTGCTGACCAGGATTCATAAGTTCTTCAATCAAGTTCTACATTGTTTAATAAGCACACACTAGCAGTTTGGTCATGTATAAATTCTTTGTCCAATAAACTGTCGGTATTTTATACCTCATACGTCCAAACTCTGTATTGTTTGGTTAAAAAACAATTGGTTTCTTGACAACATTAAGACCTTACGGTTGTTCTGAGAGAACTGCATCTGTCAGTAATGTTAGTAATTCTGAGTGATTTTTCTATCAGATCTCTATAGAAATCTGTTTGGAATTCTGCATTATTATTATTATAATCAAAAAGAGGCGCTAAATCCACTAGGGTCATACAGCGGTGCATTGGAATTCTGCAGTTTTTCGAAATTTCACGTCTTTTTTTTTCAGTGTGTAAACAGGTGTATCTGGGAGCTTCAGATTTATTTAATACGAATTCTATTTAAAGGGGAGGAGGGGGGGGTGAGGGTTCCATCTACCGCCAGGACAGAGTTACAATCTCAATTTAGGGACCAAAACAAAAGGATTATTTCTTGAACGTGACCTGTGAGAAGACACGTTCCTGAAGGAGCCAATCAACCATCCGAAGGTTCTTGTAACTCTCTTGACCACTACTTTCCTTGTGTCCATTCCTTGTGTCCATTCTGTGCTCCCCCCCACTCCATTTATCCCACACCACACCCCATCTCTAGTCCTTTTTCACAGTACACTGTTTTTTCTTGTGATATTTGGCGAGTTTTAACCATGAGCAGATTTAAGACCCAGCAGTCCTCGTGTTGAATATACCACGGGGTTACAACCTGGAGAATTAGACACATGTGCAACATCTGGGTATTTTTTTGTAGACGTTTCGCCCTCCAGTGACTTTATTAATACAATACAATGACATAATGGGAAGACTGTAGAACTATATACAAAAGACGAGGTAATCAGTCCCCATCAAGGCTGAGGGACTGATTACCTCTTCTTTTGTATATAGTTCAACAGTCTTTCCATTATGCCCTTACATTTGTATTGATAAAGCCACTGGAGGGCGAAACGTCTACAATAAAGACACCCAGATGTTGTACAGGTGTCTAATTCTTCATCTCGTCTGTCCAGTATACCATTCACATACAACAGATCAACACAGAATATACACACCGATAGGTCTACGTCTATCACGTCTATATACGACGAGTTCACTTTAACTCCTATTTTAGAGATTGAAGTAACCCTGACTGGTGGTGAACAAGGCGCATGTAACCTTAATCACCCTCGAGTACTCGCTAAATGATAAATAAAAACATAGCGGTATTCTCATAGTTTTAAAAAGGCAACTCTGAGAGCTGAAGCGTAATATGTCACAGGTCACACAAGAGCAAGATTTATGCGATATTATGAAGGATTTAATGGAAGTATTGGACGTGGAATTTTCTTAAAATTATGATAAGTAGGAATGGTCCAGTGAGATATATACTGGAACGTGTTAGTAAAGCTATATTATTATTATTATTATTATTATTATTATTGCTATTATTATTGTTGTCATTATTATTATATTTATTAATGCTATTATTATTATTATTATTATTATTATTATTATTATTATTATTACTGCTACTATTATTATTTGATTATATTTATTATTATTATTATTATTATTATTATTATTATTATTATTATTCTTGAGAAGAGTCAGTTATGTGGATTCAGTGTACTAGTGTTATTGTTGCTTATGATTGTGATATATAATGTAAACCACGTGTAGCACACGGTAGACCACGTGTAGCACACGGTAGACCACGTGTAGCACACGGTAGACCACGTGTAGCACACGGTAGACCACGTGTAGCACACGGTAGACCACGTGTAGCACACGGTAGACCACGTGTAGCACACGGTAGACCACGTGTAGCACACGGTAGACCACGTGTAGCACACGGTAGACCACGTGTAGCACACGGTAGACCACGTGTAGCACACGGTAGACCACGTGTAGCACACGGTAGACCACGTGTAGCACACGGTAGACCACGTGTAGCACACGGTAGACCACGTGTATAACACGGTAGACCACGTGTAGCACACGGTAGACCACGTGTAGCACACGGTAGAACACGTGTAGCACACGGTAGACCACGTGTAGCACACGGTAGACCACGTGTAGCACACGGTAGACCACGTGTAGCACACGGTAGACCACGTGTAGCACACGGTAGACCACGTGTAGCACACGGTAGACCACGTGTAGCACACGGTAGAACACGTGTAGCACACGGTAGACCACGTGTAGCACACGGTAGACCACGTGTAGCACACGGTAGACCACGTGTAGCACACGGTAGACCACGTGTAGCACACGGTAGACCACGTGTAGCACACGGTAGACCACGTGTAGCACACGGTAGACCACGTGTAGCACACGGTAGACCATGTGTAGCACACGGTAGACCACGTGTAGTACACGGTAGACCACGTGTAGCACACGGTAGACCACGTGTAGTACACGGTAGACCACGTGTAGTACACAATGTAGACCTAGAGAAAGTACAAAGGTTTGCAACAAGACTAGTCCCGGAGCTAAGGGGTATGTCCTACAAGGAGAGGCTAAGGGAAATCAACCTGACGACACTGGAAGACAGGAGGAACAGGGAGACATGATAAGAGCAAAATACTAAGAGGACAGGGACAGGACAGAGGACAGGGACAGAATGTTCCAGAGATCCCCAGTGAGTGTTGCCACTCCTCCATGGAGGTCCCCAGTGAGTGTTGCCACTCCTCCATGGAGGTCCCCAGTGAGTGTTGCCACTCCTCCATGGAGGTCCCCAGTGAGTGTTGCCACTCCTCCATGGAGGTCCCCAGTGAGTGTTGCCACTCCTCCATGGAGGTCCCCAGTGAGTGTTGCCACTCCTCCATGGAGGTCCCCAGTGAGTGTTGCCACTCCTCCATTGAGGTCCCCAGTGAGTGTTGCCACTCCTCCATGGAGGTCCCCAGTGAGTGTTGCCACTCCTCCATGGAGGTCCCCAGTGAGTGTTGCCACTCCTCCATGGAGGTCCCCAGTGAGTGTTGCCACTCCTCCATGGAGGTCTCCAGTGAGTGTTGCCACTGTAGCACACTGTAGACTCCGTGTAATACACAATGTAGACCATGTGTTGTACACAATATAGACCACGTGTTGTGCACAATGTAAACCACGTGTAGTACACTGTGGACTCCGTGTAATACACAATGTAGACCACGTGTTGTACACAATGTAGACCACGTGTAGTACACAATGTAGACCACGTGTAGTACACAATGTAGACCACGTGTAATACACAATGTAGACCACGTGTAGTACACAATGTAGACCACGTGTAGTACACATTGTAGACCACGTGTAGTACACAATGTAGACCACGTGTAGTACACAATGTAGACCACGTGTAGTACACAATGTAGACCACGTGTAGTACACATTGTAGACCACGTGTAGTACACAATGTAGACCACGTGTAGTACACATTGTAGACCACGTGTAGTACACATTGTAGACCACGTGTAGTACACATTGTAGACCACGTGTAGTACACAATGTAGACCACGTGTAGTACACAATGTAGACCACGTGTAGTACACAATGTAGACCACGTGTAGTACACATTGTAGACCACGTGTAGTACACAATGTAGACCACGTGTAGTACACAATGTAGACCACGTGTAGTACACATTGTAGACCACGTGTAGTACACATTGTAGACCACGTGTAGTACACAATGTAGACCACGTGTAGTACACAATGTAGACCACGTGTAGTACACAATGTAGACCACGTGTAGTATACAATGTAGACCACGTGTAGTACACAATGTAGACCACGTGTAGTACACAATGTAGACCACGTGTAGTAACAACATTAAAGCAGTGTTAGCTGATAAACATTCTTCTCTCTCAGCAGTGGTCTCCATTTTTAATGTTGAAATGTGATAACTCTTCCTAAATCCCCAGCACTGCCAGACGCCTGTACTCTTAATAATAATAATAATAATAATAATAATAATAATCTTTATTTACTACAAGTACATGTACAAGGTATACAGTCCTAGCTGACATCAGTGACATACTACTATATAGAAAGCCCTTTTTATGCTGAGCATTTAGGGCAAATTAGGTCAGTTTTGTACCAGGATGCGACCCACACCAGTCCACTAATACCCAGGTACCAATTTTACTGATGGGTGAACATAGGAGAGCAGGTGTCTTAAAGAAAGACGTCCTAATGTTTTCACCCGTACCGGGGTTCAACCCCCGGACCTCTGTGTGTGAGCTGAGTGCGCT